>OY292398.1:20501-60850 GCA_958496205.1 Idaea biselata | reverse complement strand
CGTTTACCACGCCGTGTGTGGTGACTATCTATATCGAACAATTTCGACATTGTATACTATATACCACTTCTAGTCTTCACTTTTATTGTGATTGGCTTAGGTGATTGATAGTTTTTTATTTAAAAGAACCTTTAATTCATAGATATAATATGCTTTATTCGCATGAACAATATAACAAAGATCACGTACACTTAGGTAGGTACTCAAGATGTTTCACAGATGTACTTGATTCCACTTTCTTCGCACGATTACTAACGTTTGAAATTTAAAATCCGTTTGAAACCGTAGTTCCTAGGAAGTTTTCGGTAGAACGAACGATAAAACGTGTCTCCTTAAAATAGCATCGAGGTCCTATCTGTATAATATTTCAAAAGGCAAGATACAATAATGACAAAAGGGATTTTCATAAATCTAGCGACAAGAACTTTGAGCACTCGACTCGTAGTGGAATGGAATCAAAGGTCTTTTTTGCACAATGACTGACCCTTGATCTTTTTATTTTTCCGATGACAATATTACGACAGTTCCGTAGTCGATCGTAACTTCTTATAGCCACGATATTTCTTTGACTGGCCAAATTAGGTACCAATTTGTTCGTAAGGAGGTATCTTCACGTGGGAAGTCCTCCGACAGTCACATTTCAGTTCACAAACTTTTTTTGAGCTTAGCACTTAGAAAACAGAATAAATGAGTCTTTTTAACCAACTTCAAATTAAGTTCTCAATTCGGCTGTGGCTATTTTTTAGAGTTCTGTATCTCAAAAGGTAAAAAAGCAAACCTTATAAAGATCAATTTGTTATCCGTCCGTCCGTCCGTCCGTTTGTCAAGTCCCTTTATATCGGGAACGCGAAAGTTGAAATTAAACCATGCATATAGGGAGATCTGAAGTCCAGTACTTGTTGGTTACGGAACCCTTGAAGTGAGAGTCCAACTCGCACTTTACCTTTTTTTTATGGGTACCGTCCTTAACGCATAACTTTTTTTGTCCTAAACACAAAAGGCCGAAAATATAAGGCATAATTGCAAAAAGCATAATATTTATAAGGCATAAACTAAAAAAGCATAAACAATAAGCATAAGCATTATGTAGCGGGGGCGTGTCTATGCACTTTTTCTCCGATATGCCCGATGGCGATACTAAGTGCACCGAGTAAACTGTAAATACCTGTAAAACAATTAGACAGTTCAACGGTAGGTCCAGCCGTCCAGATGTCCAGACGTCCAGACGTAAATCCTGCGGCGGTGACAATCATCTCGTTATTCAATTACCTACAAGGGTTGTTTGAGTCGTCACTTCTGTCTGTTTGTTGTTCTGGCTCTTTGTACGAGTACCTCTCTAATGGAGTTCGGTAACGGTGACTCTACTAGGAACATTAAGTTACGTTACTATATGTTATTAGTATCGAGTTTTTTGAGTCAAAACTTTACCGTTATTGGAATACCTAAGCAAATACTTCGTTATGTTATTTTACTTTCCACTTCCTCTTAAGGAAAATTCTCTGTTTTCGTTGGGGAAAATTTAAACGAAGAATTTCTCGAAATACATTTAGGTACAACCTTAATAATCTATGGTTGTAAGTATATTTTCACTTATATTAAATTTCTAGAAAATACTTGATCCGGATTGCATTTTGAAATACCTACCTATTTGGGGCACCATGCAGGGTACTTATTTCTTAAGTATGTTTCAGTTTGTTGGTTGCTGGTAGTAATTTTGCAAAATTTTGAAACATTTCCAACAAATGTTGAACCATTTCCGAAAAGAGTGGAGACTAAATTAATGCATTTTAGTTTTTGTACAATACAGACCCTAGAATAACGGTTACGATTAATTATTTTTTTTGACGATTTCTGACGACGATCTGACGTTTTGGTTCTTTGTATTTGACGTTTTTTCTTCTGAAAGATAGTCTAGTCTACAATTAAAAAACGAAGTGTACTTAAAATATCCTGAAAGTCCTACGGATTTGTAGGTGACGTACCTGAACACTACGAAACTGCGATGGACAGCTAGTTTAATAAATAATTCGACTCCAAAATAACTAAACAGGCTTTTGTTATATTTCCTTTGATAATGTCTCAACTAATAAACATTCAAGGAATAAATTAGAATGTTCCATACAATTAATAGACTTAATTATTTTGCCGGCGTCCGTTTGACCGCAAAATAAGATTAAGTTATTAAGTAAAGAACGCAAACCAGCAACTTGTTATAACAAAGTTAATTAACTGAGAAATATAAGAGGAAACCGTGGCACGTGCTATACTAACAATAACAGGATAAACTGAGATAACTTAAACATTTTTCATTACTTAATTCAAATATATTTGTATAATTCAAACATATTTGTATTGCTTTTTGAAAAAATGCTTTCAAAAACTTTAGTACCCGGCGGGATTCGAACCCGCGACTATTGGTAATCCGAACCAACGCGTTAACCGCTTCGCCACGGGTAGCCTTCCAGCCATGTCGATTTTTTTAGTGTGGATTAACACTAAGAAATAATGTTTACATATTTGTATTATTTCATTTTTGTATTGTTTTACTGTCCTAACCTAACTTTGTGTCTCTGTTACAGAAATTTTGCCAGAAGGACCACTGAAGCTGCATCATTCATCTACAAAGAGGTACGTGGTGTGAGGGTTTTAGGGTTTCGTAGTCCGTTCCGTAGCCAAATGGCACAAACTGAACCCTTATGGATTCGTCATGTCTGTCTGTCTGTATTTCCGTATTTCACAGCCACTTTTTCCGAAACTATAAGAACTATAGGTACCTATACCTTCGATCATATATAAACTATAGATACACGGTCCCATACAAAATAGAAATCAAAAATCGGCACTACTTCAACGCTTACTTATACGGACATAGTACAGTTTAATGTAAACTTGGGCAAGAAGGTTGCAAAACACTTATGCACGACTGACAGCGATATTTCGCTGTAACCGGCTGAAATATGCCTTGTTTTGACGGCTCCATTTCTAGAGCGGCGACCGTGCATCTATGTAGGTTATATATGATCGAAGGTACCTACTGTTGAAACTTAGTAAGTAAGGTAAGATAAAAAAATAACAATACATTTTGGGGTTTCCCATACTTAGAACTGAAACTCATTTTTTTTTTCCAACCCATACTTTAAATAATACTCAGTAACCCCGCGCCGACACTAGCACCGTTTCTTACCACTCAGTCTCGTTACCGAGTTATAATGATGACGTCCCTATTAATATCTGCCTACTGTTCCAGGTAACTCGTTTCTATTTGAACACACTCCGAGATAAAAATACGCTATGCTTCTCCGTATTTATACTCATACGATGTGACTGATGAAGCCTGCCTTTGCTTGTTGTTTACCTTCGTCTGTACCAACTATTGTTGAAATTTAAAAAAAAATCTAATTAAAACAATCCCGTTCGTCTCGCAATACCGAGTACTTGCAAATACTTGTTAAATAAATTAACTCTCGCATGAGATGCAGGAGCATGTTTCGTTAGTGTTTACGTCGCGATACATTTTGTTTGTCCACTCCTACGTGAATACGTGAATATGAATGTTTACTAAACTACTGGACCGATGTCCAACAGGAGAACATCGAGGATTAAAATGTATACTTTTGATCTCGATATTGCCACGGAATCGGGATTTACGCAAGTGAAACCACGGGACGCAGCTAGTATTTGCATAAAGTAGGTACCTATACCTTCTTCTTCTTACGACAGCACATTAATACAATATGAGTTTCGAAATGTAGTTCAAAATAAAGATACTATTGCAAAGTGCATAAAATCCACGGTAAGAGCCACTTACGTAGCATACAACGTGCACACACCTGGATTCGTTTACGTTTTCTCGTAAAAGCATCGTAAGTGTATATTTTTTACGAGCGTGATTTAAAATAGGTAGGTACTTATACTTAAAATGCAGAGTCTTTAAGATTGCAGGCATTGTGTTTTTAAAATAAACTCAGTGAGATGCCTAACAAGATACTAACAGAAAATTATGTCAGCTACATCTAACTTTAGTTAGCATTAGATTTTAATGTCTTAGAATTTGTAATTAGTACCTACTTAGACTGCTCTTCTTCGGATGCTCCGATCGAAACCCTGACATCCGTATATGTGTGTTGCGGATAGGAAACGGGACGTTCAGTATCGAAGGTACCTAGGAATCTAGGTACCTAACATATGTTTTGTATAAAACTGCGGTCACGATCGCCGGTCGCTCTAAATGAACGTTCGTGGGTGCGTTTTGCAGTTGAAACAATTCAGCAAAAGCACCAACCGCTGCGTTTACGATAACGTCAGATTGGATTTGTGAATTTATTGCTATCCATTGCCACGGTTTTTTATGTTAATAAGCAAAACTACGGGTATAGATCGCGTTGTTGTTATTTTAAATTTAAATTACCTCGACGTTTACCTCGAATTACACCGGCCGTGGTCACGAGCCTAAAAAAAGGTTAATAATAATGGACATAATTGTCCGCAGGGCACCTTGAGGCGAGGTGTCGGGGAGTAGCGATCCCGCTGTTTCCCGAGTGCTCCATGGGGAAGTCACCGTTCCTCACCTTCGGCTTGTCTTAGTTGACTGGTCGGAGTGAACATTGATGAGGAAGCGGTCCCCCGCCTCTGGCTTGCCTTCACCGGCCGGTCAGAGCGGAATCGCTAGAGCAAAAATGCTCGAAGGATAAAAATAAATAAAAATATCGATGTCAGTCAATAATTCAATAGATTGATGTATGTTGCTGTAATTTTGAGCAAGCTTTAGATTATTATAATCCAAATGCAAAATACAAACAAACGCAAATTCGATAATCATTATAATAAGTTAATCTGGCCATCAGACTGACACTACGAGACGCGAAGGGTCGGATTATATTGTCAAAAGGAATCTCGAGATTATAAACTCACATCCCGGTTTCTCACACGGAATCCTACTTCCTACTTTCCTACTAATATTATAAACGCGAAAGTTTGCATGCATGTATGTCTGTATGTGACTTTGTTACTCCTTCACGCAAAAACTACTGAATCGATTGCGATGAAACTTGGAATAGAGATAGCTGGAGACCTAGAATAACACATAGGCTATTTTTTATCCCGATATTCCCGCGGGATCGAGACTAATGCGTGTGAAACCGCAGGGCGCAGCTAGTACATTATTTACGTGGAGAAAAGCTACGAAAGTCCATTATCTTATATTTTAACTGACTTTAACCACTTTCTCATCACACAACTATATAATCAATGGATTAGGTACGGTTAGTTTAGGATTTGTGTTTTTGGCATGTACTTACGTACTAAAACTAATTACCTACCTACTTTTGGCGACTTTTTTTCATATTAAATAAAATAAAATTATAAAACCCTACTTATGTTAACTGCGCTGAGTTTTCTCAAGTCGGGCAGTTTTGTAAAAGTATAGTTTAACTACTAACTTTAGATAATTTTGACGCTGTTATTTCTCCCTTTTAAACTCAGTTTTGAAACGAATCAATCATTCATCATACCATCATCCAGCATCTGCCGATTCCTCTTTAACAATGTATCAACCAACCACCCATTGAAAGGTTCTGTCTACAGACCGCGGCCGGTCGGCGCGCGGCGGTCGGCGGTCGGGTCAGGGCGGCGCGGGCGACTAGCGACCCTCCACTGCGGCTTGTTCAAATATTCAAACAATGCCAACTCGGTCGGACACGGACCTCGGACAAGCCGATTGACATCTGTTTTTAGTTTACACGATTGTGTAAATATCTCCCTACAAAACGATTAGTTCGCCTAAGCTATTTTAAACAAACGAAACAGATAAATACTCTATACTATACATATTATTACGTAAGAGACAAAAAAGGGATGGCATTTTTGTTTTAAAAAAAAACAACCTATTCCGTATTCTTTCCGGGATATTTTGTTGGATTGTGGACGCTACATATTCAATTTGGGATTCTTGCATTCGCGCGTTTCATTAAATTTCTCTTTAAATACCTCTGCCTGGAGCGGCTGGCAAAACAAACAAAAAATACTATCCTCTAAAGTCGTTAGTTTTTCATTCGTTACATGTATACTCGCGATTCGTTTTACTTTTACTGTGAAAATAAAATATTTTGTATGCATAATTAAGTTCGGTGTTACTTTTCAGTTTCTTTTTTGGCTGTGCATTTTGTTTGTCACTCGAAGTGAAACTTAATACTAAATATTAGTGGCTTCATTTTTATTTGTCCCTATTCTCAAAATAACTTAGGTATACTTTCAATTATTTTTCGGTTAATTCGGCTTTAGTAAGATACAGTCTTCCGAGTATCCTAACCTGCCTGCTGTCAGAGCTACCTAGGCCGTCTCCTGAAGTGCTCAATAAACTGTCTTCCACCCGCAAGTAGCTCCCGTTCAGTCGTTCAGGCACAAATCATCGGTACTTATCGTATATCAGTCGTCTGTCACAACAGCGAGGTTTACGAGCAATACACCCCGTTTACTGCATTATATTAGGTACCTACAGGTAGATGCGTTAAACTTCACTTTATAGTGGAACACTAAAGCCCGACGATTAAACTAATTTAAGTAGTTACCTTTTACCGGGGTTTAATCACGTATTAGTAATTATTTTCTTATCTTGACGTTTCAACTATGTTGCAATAGTCTTGGCACCGAGGAGATCCTAACCTGGATCATGTGATTTTTTTTAAGTATGTCTGCCCGCAAACTATGCTTACCTAACTAGTTTAGCTAGCTACGCTCGAAATTGATTTTAATTATTAGCCCAATCAACTGTTGTTTTGTTACTTTGATACAATATCTTCTTCTTTATAATTTTGATTTCGTTTACAGAGAACGAAGCCACACAAGCGGGCAATTTGTGTTGAGACCGACAAAAATAAAACAAAGGAATCTCAGTTTTTTACACGTTTTTAGGAAATTAGATTCCTTAGAAGGAAAAATTGGCTAATAAATGTTCACCTTAATTTCGTGGTAAGCTATTATTTTATTAAAGCGACCCAGGTTTAAGAATTACAATGGCCCGACCTGGAGGGGTAGGTACCCCTCCAGGGGAATGTATGAAACAGCTGAATAACTTATTTTTTTCTGTCTTAAAGCAAATCACCATCGATGAAGTATCGGCAGTTTCGGTAAAAGTAAAGAACTTTATGTTGCAGTCGTAGAAATTATAATGTTGATGTTGATAACAACATCATAGCTGTAAACACGACAACATTGTGCCACAAACTGCGACGCGGTTTTCATTTTTGTAAAATATTTGCATTGTGGTCAAATAAATCTCGCACGGTCGCCGGTCGGTCACATTTTGTATTCACATTCAATGATGAAATTGTTACAAAATATAATGGATTGATAGATCTCCCGTCTGTAGCACAATTTATGTGAAAAATGAGAATTACGAGAAGAGAAGAGATAATGAGAACATCTGCAGTTATTTAAACCAAGCAATTTTCCATTTTGACATGTTTTGATGAAACCACATAATATTATATTAATATTAGTTCAGGAGGCACACCCGGATATGTAAATAAATAATAATATCTACAAAATCCACAAACATCCAATAAAGTCTCTATGTAATATAAGCAAATAGTAGGTATTTATGTACTAACAGGCCTAACACAGGGGCCATGCCCTGATAACGTCACTATGTTGCTATTAAATCTCGATTGAAATAAATGAAATTGTTGACATTGCAATTAAGACTAGCGACTGTAATTATCAAATTGTATACCCGTAAACGCAAAAATCAACAATTCCAACATTAGCAACCGAGTTACATAATCAGGGGCCAGGTCGCCGGTGGTCTACCGCGGACTAAACTTGGAAGTTAGCTCCGCACCAGTTTTTTTTTCCAGTTTTTTATAAATATGTGCGTTCACCGCAAACTAAGCTTTGCTCACTTAAAACTGACGAGCTAAGGTAAACTTACTTAGTTTACTTGGCGGTGGATGGTTCGGCCCTACGCGCACTGATAAGTCGCGACAGAGCGAGGCGAGTCGTCGCGCAATTCTTTTGTGACTATAGCCTGTTCTGTGGTTATGTCAAAGGAATTGGGTTGTATAGGTAACAACAGAATTCCACCCAATCCTACTAACTGGAACAATTTATACACAAATAACTTCAAGTTTCCCGGGAATTGTACGTACTCAATTATCTCATCAACGCATTTTATTAATTTTACCTTCGAGTCCCGCCGGGTACTAAAGTTTTTGAAAGCATTTTTTCAAAAAGCATTTTTACCGTCGAACTTAATATTCAGAATAAAACTATACCAGTAAAATAAAGCGTCCCTAATTCGAGTCAATAGATAAAACATTTTAGAATAGGGTTTGTATCGCAATCTCCGCACTTCATAGGTCCATAGAAGTATAATTGGAGGTGTGACAATAGGTATTGTGTAGACACAATGGCTCTCGATGCCGAGATAGTGGCGAGCACACTACACACACTGACCTGAATTGTTCGACCTTAATCTACGATGTTTTATTAAAAACTTGCAAAATGCCTCTTTTCTCTACTTCTCCCAGTTTTCCTAATGTTCATTTATCACATCGATCAGGTGTTTAATTTAAAGGAGCTGTAAATATTTACTTTTCTTATTTATTTCGGTTCAGATAAGTTTATCGCTTTAGACGTTAGTTCGTCCACTATACCGTAAGGTATTACATTACAAGACACGGTTAAGGCTGTAGTTTACAGTTCAGTTGCGACCAAGAATTTTGAGTCGACAACTGAACCTCCTTCGGGACGCAGTTTAGGAACTTTGTTAGCACTAAAGCCACAACTATCAACAGATACCTACTTACCAAACTCGCTCGGTCAATGTGCAAAATTGGTATCCGTTCTCGTTCCGTAAGACAGTTTAGTTCGTACACCCGTTAAACGGTACGTACGTGTCCCCGAATAAACAGAGCGCGGTTGAACCATAGTGGCCATTTTCGTGTGCAAATAACTTGGCATTTACCCAGGTTCGCCGAGGGAAACGTGCACGCTGGGTGCGGCGTTATGTGCTTTAATGCCAACCTTGTTAAGGTAAATTGAAGTCTGGAAGCCACACTAATACGAGCTGGATATGTAGAGTAGTCGTTCCTCGCTTTATTATTCGGGGTCAAGCGAAATTGGTCAGGAGGAGACTCGCAATTAAGTGCGGCTCCACCTCTTACCAGTTTCTGTAATTGTGGAGTTTGTTCGCATTGATGGGATTCTGTGTTCCTCGGGTCGGAACCACGTCGCGTCGTCACGTTGTCGTGGCCGGCGCGGACGACGAGGACGGCGGAACTATTCGTGAGGCGATGAGGCCCGTCGGAACCGCTGTCGTGTTAACTGGGATGGCGCTAAATGGTTAACGTTGGAGTGTCGGTACCTCCTCGTTCCGTTCTAGTGTGGGATTGTTTCTAGTTACGGTCTAGTAAGAATATTTGAACAGGAAACGGCAGCGTTTAGTGATAAGATAATAGGCGACAGCGTATATCAACAAAGCAATTTGCAATTTAAAATAGCTGTTGTATATGTAAACACGGCTTAAAAAACATGCGTATTTTCATACCCACTTGGAATACTGACTCTTGTGTCTTAGGTCATTCATAGAGTAATTAGACCCATTTTAAGGCCTAGGTCCATATTCAAGAATCTAATCAGGTCCTACCCATGGTTTTATGAACAATAGGTGAATAGGTCCTATATAACCTCATCATATATCGCTCGTAGTGTAGAATCTCTCCCCTCCTATCCTATATTTTTCCAGAACGTTACGTTCGCCCATTATTCATTTAATTTTCCACTCGCCTGGGACTCCATTATAGCGGTGTTTGTAAACCTTTTGTCGTTCACTTCACTATTGTGTTTCAATCAAACAACGATTTGTTAGAAAATAAATAAAACGTTTAACTTTATTTAGATAAGGTTTCTGTGATATAACAACCGCTACGCAAATATACGAAATACAGAGTACTAGATACATTTTACCAAGCAGACTCAGTAAGTATGCAAATGAATTAAAAAAAGAGATCGTTTACAATTCAATGAACTTTCGTTTGGTTAACACGACTTGTGCCACACCGACACATTTACCTCTTCTTCTTCTTCTTCCTTCTCTTGTCCCAGTTTATCCGGGATCGGGTCTCCTCGTATTTTTGCGCCAGGTCGTACCGATGCATATACCTAATCGAGGAAATACAAGTTATAAAAACCAGTAAACCCATATAACACCCGAGGTTGGACAACATACATAAGATAATTAAAAGAAGCTAAGCACAATACAATTAGGGTACGATTGGCCGGGGTCGCCGGTCGCCACGAGTCGAGCGGCGCCGGCGCGGTCAGTGCGCGGTCAGCAACTGTCTGCCGCCTGCCACCATAGCTAATGAGAGGTCCGAGGTTCAATCACGCTCCTTTGTGCGCTAACTACTGGGTTTAACTGTTAATCATATTGTTTTCTTCAAACGATGGACTTGACCTTAGTAAAACTAAATATACCCAATTTCGCAGCTATAGATCACCTCCTCTCAATTTAAAAATATCTAGTGATGACGTACAAATTGAAGAACAGCACGAGTCTAATTTTCTTGGAGTTATAATAGATACACATCTTAGTTGGAAATCCCACATTAAAAAAGTAAATAGTAAATTAGCTAAGTATTGTTATGCCTTATCCATTCTCTCAAATATCGCATCAAAGAAAATTGCCATAAATGCCTATTATGGATATGTTTACCAACTATGCTACGGTGTAATTTTTTGGGGAAACTCGGTCGATGTTCAATCTACTCTTGTTATGCAAAAAAAATCTATTCGTTCTATCTTCCACCTTAAAAGTACTGATTCTCTGCGCTTGATTTTCATAAACTACAATTTTCTTACTCTTTCTAGTATACATATTCTTGAACTTTGTATATTTGTTAAAAGCAACCATAGTTATTTCTTTTCCAATAACCGTAGTTTAAGACCTAAATATAAATTTAACATTAGCATGCCACAAGCAAATAATGCGCTATTTCATAAGAGTGCCTACTTTACTGCAATAAAAGTGTTTAACCCTTTACCGCATAGGAAGCCAAATATGGCTGCATATTTTTAAAATTATTTTATTAGTATTCAATCAATATATTTTTAAAATAAAATTTTCAAAAATCGTTACCTATATCAATGTGAAACGAAACGTATATTTTTCATCTGTGGGGAAAGTTAACTGGGCTTATATTTGAAGTTATGTGCAGCGACTCCGACCAGTACAGTGCAATTAAATATTTTCAAATTGAATTGGTGAAAAGAACATACAAAAAGGTTAGTAAAAAATCTGTTATTTTTTTTATGTGTTCTTTGCAAGTAAAACAATGTGGTTGTGATGCATTTTTTCCGAATTTTCTTTCCTTTTTTCATTTATGCAACTTTTTTTTCTTTGCCATATATGGCTTCGTATGCATTCTGGACAAAACGCTGCCTACCAAATATGGCTTCGTATGCAATCCCGCCAAAGTACTATCATTACCAAATATGGCTTCTTATGCATTCAACTTGCTTAAATTTCTTTTAAGTTAAATTAAATTTAAATTTCTACAATGACAAAAGAAATTGCTTCACAGAATTTCATAGAGTATAATAATATTTGGATTTTGTCTTATTTAATTTGTAATATTTCCGACACCAGCAATGCATACAAAGCCATATATGAACCCTAAATTATTTCACTTGATTGCATACCAAACCATATATGGCTTCGAGTGGTAATTCCTAAAATAATTAACGGTTTTTTTTATTTTTTGTTTAAATTGTTTAATTAAGCCTAATAAAAGAAATATTTACTGAAAAAAAAATTTTTTTTCCTCTCCTTCATAATTCATGCAATAGAGGGTTAATGCGTTACCAACAGAATTTAAAATCTTAGAAAATGTAAATATCTTTAAGTGTCGACTAAAATATGGCTTATTGCAAATTGCTTTTATTCACTTTCACTTTCACTTTCATTTGCTTAAAGAATTTTACGAAAAAACTGGCACGATTATTCACTAGTTATCTAATTGTATGAGATCTTAAATATCTTTAGATTAAGTACATAACATAAAATATTGTATGCCTGTAGTGGGTAAGTGATTAATAAAAAATATTTTAATTTAAGACCCCTATGTACATCACTTAAACAATAAATATTCTTGATTCTTGATTCTTGACCAAGCGAGCGTCTCTGCTTCTAGTCTGGCAAAATTTCTCGTCTGTCAGAAGGTATGTATGTATGTTAGTTTCTTCTCCTTTACAGGTCGTATGTTTCAACCGATTTTAATGAATTAGTCTTCTAAGAGTCTATTTCTCATAAATATTTGGTTAAAAACTGAAGTGATGAACACAAAAGCTTTAGATAGTTAATTTGCTAACTTTCGACTTCTACCCATTATCTGCTGGCGTTCTCTTGGGATTATATTTTCATTAAAAATTCCTAACTTAAAAACCTGCTTTCTGAAGGTGGTACCTACCGATTACTACCTATGTAGTATGTAGGTCCTTCCAATAATAAGTGCTCGCGAGAACTATGAGTATATACTCTACTAAACTACCTAACGTTTTGATATATCGTTCGATAAATAACCCACAGCCTCTCTATCTTAAATTCCTAGCTATTTATCCGTGGATTTTTTTGCGAGTAGGGAGTCATTTTAAAATGAGTTCTATATTTTCTTTTTCAGATGGAAAATTAGTGTTCTTTGATTGAAAAAATGTTGTAATTTTATATCAAGCTGAGAATATGAAAAAGACGCCTATAATACATGTTATTGTACCTATATTATATTTGATTACCAAGTTAAAAGATAAGACGAAAGATATTTTTTTCCTTTGAAGTCAGTTTTTTTCTAAAAATCGATCACAATCACAACGCAAATCCGACTCCAATCTAGTTCTAATCTAATCTATTTATTACGTCAGTCTAAGAAAGTAGGCGAGTGTGCCTACTTTCTTAGACTGACATAATGAATTGAGGTTTAATAAAAACTCAATTTATACGTATAAATGGCCTTTTATGAATGGTTTGTTTGTTACCAACACTTACCAAGTGTCTAGTTTAGACGGTGAATGTATTAGGTGTTGATAACATTACGGTTCGTATGCCCCGTTGTGTCGGCAATCTGTTTCGAATAAATCATCTTTGGCTTCCTGACCAATGAGCATCTATGACGCAGATTATTACATTTGTATAGAATTAGCGAAATGGCCATTCATTAAAGATGAAAGCTAGCTGAATTCGGTAGGTACCTATTTAATTAAAATAATGCGAAGGTCCCCCTTACTTATTAACAACGACTAAGTAACGTTTATCACTGTCTGCTAACTTTGAAACAGTCACAGTAAAAGACAAACGATACATAAGTTTATGCAGCTGTTTATAAGTACGGGGGATTATATTCATCGATGCTTTTTATCGTATAGCATTCCCTCGTCTCAACGTAATTATGAAGTTCTGGCAACGTGTTGTGGTAGGTACTGATACCAGAATAGCAAACATTACCTTATTGAAACCGACTACATACAATAATAACACAGATTATATCTTGCTGATATTATTTAACGTCGACGACAAGATTATACCGTTTTTTCGGCAAACAACAAGTGGTTAATATCGCAGTGTTTGTCAAACAAATACCTATACTAATATTATGTTGATATTATACGACGACGCGACCGAGCGACCGACGACGACGCGATGCTCCATTGTGGTCGCGCTCCATATTGCGAGCGACGACCATTTTTACATTATCATCCTGCGTGTATTTTATGCTCTCGTGGATTAATTAAAAACGAGATTTAGAAATTAAATTTAAAAACAATGAGAAGGGATTTAGTTTTTCTCGTTAACTTTTTCTAAATTGCTTATTTTTTTCAATTCAATTACGAATAGATAGGTACCGCAAAAGGTATCACAGTATTCCATTAGTGAGTACCTTCACAATTTATTTATTAATCACAGTTACTGTACTGTTACTCAGTTACTGATAAATATTAATATCTAAATGTAATTATCAATCAGCTCTGGTATTGCGATACAGAGGAAAATGTTAATTAATTTACAGGAAAGCGGATACGATGAATTCACTATTATGTGGTTTAATGAAAGGGAACCCGACGCTTAATCATTACCAGAGTTACAAGGAATTTCGCAGAGAATCGATATTCTCAACACCCTAAACCGATAACAGATCGTTTTAGCCTATGAAATCCTTACTACTGCCTTTTACGCCATGCAGTTGATTTTTAACCTTGTTATAAGATTTATAAGCTTATATGTTCATACACTTATTAATTAGCAGGTAAGGTACTTACCTACACACATATTGAGATGTTTGTTTTATTGAACAGTAATATACACCATATTATGAACGCAACTCCACCGTAACATAACATAGTACCTACTATGATAAGTGATAACTTTACTAGCTTTAAGTTAGTCAAAACATTATCTTATTAATTTCAGTGATCGTTCATGATCTAGAATACATTCACTAAACAAATATTGAAGATTTGTAATTTAATCATGTGCCTACAGGTCCTACCTACCTACCTAGTCGAATTTCGGAGATTTTATTTTAATAGCACAGACCAATCATCACGAGGTTTGTCTATAATTTAGCTTTGACCACAAGTTCTGAAGCATCGATTAAGTTGACAAAGTTGGCCTTTTGTACAAATTGTTTACTCTATATAAGCGCGTCCGCGCCGCGCCCGCGCCGTGACCCGACTCTAGCCACGCGGGTTGTGATTTACGCCGAGCCTGCGGTTTGTTTATTACTCCACTACAGAAACTATTACTCTTTGTAAATAATTGTTTCGTTATAATATTATTTCAGCTCATATTAGTTTAATATTAGCTGCGCTCTTGGGCTTCACTCGTTGAAACTTTTACTCCTAAGATTAAAACATCTCGTTAAATTTCATTTTACTCTTTTGAACAATTTAAACCATATTTCTTATGTTTTTATTGCTC
The DNA here is from genome assembly GCA_958496205.1 of Idaea biselata. Classification (NCBI taxonomy): domain Eukaryota; kingdom Metazoa; phylum Arthropoda; class Insecta; order Lepidoptera; family Geometridae; genus Idaea; species Idaea biselata. The sequence continues at coordinate 45,885 of OY292398.1, read as the reverse complement.
AAGGCATTTTTACTAGAAAATATTTTTTTTTACAAGGAGAAATACATCATCAAAAATCATCCCATGACAGGATTCGAACCTGTGCCCCTCGCTTGCCGGGCACAGATGATGTATTTCTCCTTGTAAAAAAAAATATTTTCTAATTTAAACCATTTTAAATTCTTTAGCCATCGCTTTGTAATACTTAGTTGGACATTTTGGAGATTGAGCCGCTCGCTCGCAGAAATGTAAAGAATCTTTAGTATTGAATACCCTAAGTTGTTTGTCCTGCCCTTGTCTGCGTTCGGACTTACAACAGGTCAGGCAGTCTCAGGTAACCTCGAGACTTGGCACGACAGAGTGTCGTCACGGGACATTGCTAGTGTCGTCTAATGGATGATTGTACGGGTGACATGATTATATAGGAGATCTAGTATTTTAAATATTCTTCAATCGGTAAATACTTTAGCTCTATTGAACAGGTAGAGCGGTGTTGGTCTAGTGGTAGATACCTCGACTTTCATTTCATGCGTTCAATTCCCAACCGTCCGCGAACCAATGTCTTGTATTTGCGAAACGTTATGTGCGCTATTAACACCGCTCTTACGGTGAAGGAAAACATCGCCACATCGCATGAGGAAACCCACCCACGGCTTAGTTAGCTCCAGACTTATTGACCTGTTCTTTCCTCTGTACATTGCCTGGTGTGGGAGGGTTGTATAGGTGTTGGCCAAGCCTACTCCACCTAACAATGTCTCGGATACTACAGCGCCATAAATAGCATGGATTAAAAGTAGCTTGCGCTGTATATATTATCTAAAATTAGATGTTGTGACCTATGTTGTGTGTGTTGTTGAAAGGCATTGTCCTGTGAACTCATTATAAACTATAAATTGGTTAGCGGTGTGCGGACACTGAGTGATCGGTCGACGCGAGCGGTGGAGGGGGCGGCCACGCTCACACCGACACGTAACGTTCCCACTTCCCACCACACATCGATAACTGCCAATCGCTATGGGATGTTCATCAATTTTCGGTACCACATTGAGTAGATTTATTTTGTAAATCATTTTGATTGTATCACAATATTGACTTGTTTTCACCCCTTATCGTAGAGTTCTGAAATAGCTCAAATAAGAAAGTTACGTTTTGAAGAATGGACTTGATTATAAACTCCAACTTATTAAACTCTATAGTGCTACTAAACTCTTCGGGGGAACCACTTTTGAACCTCTATGCCCGAGAATTATATTGCATAAATAAACAAATATACCTTTTAATAATTTTTCATTACATATTATTATGTAATGTTGTATTGTTCCTTGGACGCGTGCGCGACCGTGAAAGAAAGGAGCTTCACATCTCACATCACGCGTCACTACATATTTCGTTTCCTATTATACCTATTTATGCTACTTATATGATATATCTTCTGCAAAACTAATGTGTTTATTAACTGTTTTATTTAATCTTTACTATGATCTATCTTCATCAACTCATATGGTCAAAACTAGTTCTGAGGAACAAGCTATCAGAGCACCAGGATAACTCTGTTGCTATATTATAATTGGTAACTATATATCTTGGTACGTTTATTAAATACTTGTTGATCCGTCCAATGAATCCGGCATCATTCGTTCGCCGCACGACCATGTTTACCAACGTGTCTACGGTGTAAGTACAGTTATGTAATTAATCTGTATCGGTGTCAGTGCGAGAGTGAGAGCGAGTGTAAGGGGAGGGAGGTTGTTCACGGTCCGTGCCCCGCAATACGCAGCCACGATTAGCTGGTAACTTCCTCGAGACTCGATAATCTGTTCACCACACAACCCGCGCGCTGACTAATTGGTCCACTCCATACCGACTGACACCAAGAAAGACGAGGCGAGGCGAGGCGATGCACCGATGTTTATCAATGACTATAGGGACCAAATAGTTTGATGACTTACGATTTATCAATCATCAAATTGTGATCGATGATTTGCGATTTTAAGAGTTGAGTCTTTGCTATTCATTGGTGGTTACCTGGAAGAGATCGTCAATAGGCGATACGGTCGCCCTTTGTGCCGCCCGCGCCGCCTTATTTTTCTTTCTGTAATTTGTTGTCGTTTGTGTTTTTGATGCTATAAAGCATAAAGGGGAAAGACTACCTACTCTTTTCTCCATACAAACTATACAAACGTAGTCGAATGTTTCCTCCCTGAATAATGACGTCTAAATAAAATACTATTACATAACGGGGTATTTACCATGTTTTAACTTGTTTTTTGACGGAGCTCGATATTTCGCCAGTAATTTCAACTAGCGAAAACAACCATGTAAGTTTAAAATCGTATAAATAAAATATGTTTATGCCACGAATCCTACCTATACAGGGTGTCCGGAGACCAGTGGATATCCCTGAACGGGCGGCTGGGAAGGGTTGGCCGCCCAGAATACGTTTTTTTTTTTCTATCTCAAACGATTCGAGCTGTACGTCACTTTTTAGTAAAAATTGAAAAATGTCTACTTTTTTTGCACATTTCGGGGTATCACGTCCACAGATTAAGCGATAGCATTGTTTTTTTTTCGCCATGTGTTCACTAATATTGATGTTTGAAAATCACCTTATTTTTTTTTAATACTATAGTTAGTAACTTACAGGATGTCCCCAAAGATAGATTTAGTTTTATAAACTTTACTTTCTACTAAGTTTGAGCATCTGTGGTGTAAAAAAAATGTATGAAACCTGTCTGGCCGACTATTGAAAAAAATTGCCTATTTCATAAGGATTCTAAAACAGTATTATACTAATAACTTTTTGTCATAAGTTACTAAGCTAGTGCTTTGAATGCATCGAAGGTACTAACTTACATGAAAAAGTTGAAACAAGTATTGTACAAAAAAGGACACTTATTAAGATTTAATATGTAATAATGTTACAGCAAATGCTTAAATTATCCTCCTCTTGCCCTTACACAGGCCCTTAACCTTTTTATAAACGATCTCTTAAGGACACGATTATATTTTTTTTCTCCTATTTGTTGTGCCACTTCGTGGACGCGTAGACGCGTAGAAGGTCTTCAATTGTGGTTATGTTTTTTTTGTATACTTGTTCTTTTAAACACCCCCAGTAAAAAAAATCAAGTGGATTCAGATCAGGCGAACGTGGAGGCCACAATATTGGACCTAATTGGCCAATCCATCTTCTTGGATAACTTTCATTTAAATAGTTTTTCACTCGCACGGCATAATGTGCGATGAGTCAACGTGCAAAAGAGATAGCTACCTCAACTTGTACAATTTGCACAGCTGGCAGCTAACCAACCCAAGACTAGCCAGGGAAGATCGATCACAGTACCAATTTAAAATTAACTATTGGACCATTATTTTAAATGACCAAATTATTGTCCCTTTCGAATAGCAAGGCAACCTAACCAGGGCCAACAATTTACACTTTCTCCAAAACGAACTCCCGAGACTACTCGAAGAGGTGCCATTGGCGATCCGGCGAAGAATGTGACTTCAAAATGACGGCTGTGCTGCACATTATGCCGTGCGAGTGAGAAACTATTTAAATGAAAGTTATCCAAGAAGATGGATTGGCCAATTAGGTCCAATATTGTGGCCTCCACGTTCGCCTGATCTGAATCCGCTTGATTTTTTTTACTGGGGGTGTTTAAAAGAACAAGTATACAAAAAAAACATAACCATAATTGAAGACCTGCGTCTACGCGTCCACGAAGCGGCACAACAAATAGAAGAAAAAAATTATAATCGTGTCCTTAAGAGATCGTTTATCAGTCTCTCATCATACGCGAGTGTGTGCGAACGCGCGAACAGCTGACCGTGCGTCTCATCCGTGAGTGCAATGGCCTCTAAGATGATGAAGTGTGAAAGGTGTAATGTTGTTATTAATGAGCTTCTAGCCTTTCTACGACATGTAATGGATTTTATGGACGAGGAGAGTATACACCAACTGTGTACGACTGCCTATTCTGTGGAAGAAATCGTGAAAGCAAAATCGTTACTTTTTGAATCGATGCCTGGCTCCATGAAGAAGATGCCTCTGCGACGTAAGGAAGGCAAGAAAAGGATGTCAAGAGATCTGGATGACATTATAAGTCTGATGAAGTCGTCGAATCCCGAGCTTTTCCCGATTTTTGTAGCAAGAGATCTGCACAAGTTGCCTCCAGTCTATTTCGACCATATGGATGCGACTCGGTTAGCAAAGGATATTTTGTTATTGAAAAATCAGCTGAGTACTTTAGAAAATAAAATGGTAACAACTGACATGTTCGAGCAATTGAAAACAGAGATTGATAATGTGAAACATGCGTCACTAATAGATAACAGTTGTCTTAATAATGTTAATACAAGAAGAGGTGCGTGCTTGCTTAATATTAGCAGTTTTAATTTAGACAGTGGTCCCAGTGGACTTCAATATACTCCAGAATATCGGTCAATGAATAAGCAGACGTTAGAATCAGCTGATGAGGGTAACGATCGACCTTCAATTACTCATTTACAGTTACCGTTGAGTCCAAATGTAGGTGCCGTCTCCCTTAAACAAGTGGAAAGCGTTGAAACAGAAGCTAGTCTAAGCGAGGCGATAGCGAAATCTATAGTTCCAGCAGGCGAGAGCGAGAGCGATAACATCTGCAAAACACAGCACAGCGGTGGCGGGGGGTGCAGATTGGAGGCGGAGAGAGTGGAGCAAGTAAGCCGCGGTGCGCACGAGATGGGTGCAGGCGAGTTGACGGCTGCGCCTCTGAATGAATACTGCGCTAGCAACCCGAACGTCACCGATTCGACTCGAGCGCGCCCGACTCCCGAGAGTAACCGAGCTTTCGCAAAGATGCGACCAACGACGTCACAGCAGCAACTTCGCTTGAGTATGGTCAGTGGACGCGAAATGAATAGCGAGTGCAGCGGTAGGAACGTTTTTAATAATAATGTAATTCAAGGTATAAATAATGAATCTGAATGGCAAATAGTGCGTAATAAGTCGTCTAAACGTTACAAACTTGTAGGACAAAAAGGGTGTGCGTCTATTTCACCCCATAATAAGTTTAGGTCAGCAGATATTAAGATTCCGCTTTTAATATCGAATGTAAGTAAATCAACTAGCGAAAATGACATTATCTCGTATATTAAGGACAAAACCAGTGAAGTTGTTACATTAAAAATTATAAACATGAAAAAAGAAAGAAAGTATAATGCTTTTAAACTGTTTGTGTCTAAGGACAAGTTAGATGTGTTTTTGAATGATAACTTTTGGCCTGCAGGGGTTACTTTTAGGCGATTTGTGCGATTTATGTATAATAAATCGAGTGAGACTAGTCATAGTTAATCAATTAATTTGGATATGGATTATGTAAACAGACGACATTCTTTTAATAATACTAATAATATTAATTTTGACGGAAATTGCTCAAATGACATAATAAATCACAAATTTAGGTTAGTTAGTTATAATTGTAGGAATATAAAACGATCAATTGATGATGTTCGTACATTATGTACTTATGCCGATGTCATTTTAATTCAGGAATCCTGGCTTCTTCCAAGTGATATTGATTTCTTGAGCACTATTCACCCGGATTTTGATTACTCGGGGAAATCAGCGGTCGACACTTCGGCCGGCATTCTGAGGGGTCGGCCGTACGGTGGTGTTGCTGTTATATGGCGAAGAGGTATTTTTAGTTCAGTTACTGTTATTAATTGTGTGAGTAACCGTATAGCAGCAATATCGGCGACGCTAGGTAAGCAATCTATTTTGTTACTCAGTGTGTACATGCCAACAGACAAGTCAGATAATCTCGCAGAGTTTACTGATACTTTTAGTGAAATAAGCGCTATTATAAAAACATGTGATGTGGAAAATTGTTATATTATGGGAGATTTCATTGCTAATCCGGGTGAGCCATTTGGACGGGAAATGTTAGAATTTTGTTCGGAACACAATTTGACCTGTGCCGATATTGTTAAGCTTGGAGCAGACTCTGGGAGCTACACATATATTAGTGACGTCCACGGCAGTACATCGTGGTTAGATCATTGCATAGTTACTGATTCTGCTATGAGGACTATAACTGATGTAGGTGTGGCTTACGGTGTCTATTGGTCTGATCACCTGCCACTTATAGTCGAATGTGATATTGAGTGTACCGTTAGCGTAGTTAGTAATAGGAAAGTATCCAACGGTAGGGTCGTGTGGGGTACGAGGGATAACTCACAGGTAAGTATGTATACTGAACTCTGTAGTAATAGGCTAAGCGACATTGTAGTGCCATTAGAGCTTTCGAACTGCGTAAGCTGTGGGCATTGTAATGAACAAAGTCATTGTCTCATCATTGACAATATTTACAGCAGTGTCGTTTCTACACTATCGGAGTCGGCCGCAGAGGCTTACTTAGATCGAGCTCCGCGGGGGTCTCGAAGTCTAGCGGGTTGGAATAAACATCTCAAAGAAGCACATAAAGCTGCTCAATGTAAATATGAGTTGTGGGTCCTTGCCGACAAACCTTTACAGGGTAGAACCTATGAGGAGATGCGTACCAGTCGGAAAATATTCAAAAGCAGATTAAAATGGTGTCAAAACCATCAGGAGCAGATACGCATGGACAGATACACTGGCGTCGTTACACTCCTCGGGTGATTTTGGGAGCTTTTGGAAAGCAACCGATAAATTAAATCACAAACCTAGATTGCCAGTAAGTGTAGATGGATGTAGTGAGAGCAAAGATATTGCCAATATGTTTAAGAGCCAGTTTCAGGTGAAGTCATCTTTGGGTGGGATGACTGGGATGAGCGACGCTGGAACTGTGCGTGATAGTAGTATTCACTGTCGAGTTACCGCTCGAGAAGTAACTTCAGTAATTAAGAATATGAAAAGGGGAAAATCACCAGGACATGACAGTCTCAGCGTTGAACATCTCAGGCATGCAGGTAGACACCTGTCCGAGGTCCTAGCGGAGTTGTATTCCCTGTGTCTGGTTCACTCGTATTTACCGCACGACCTTATGAGAACTTTAGTGGTTCCTATTCTTAAAAATAAAAAAGGCGACATAGCCGATAAACGTAATTACCGACCTATCTCTTTGGCTACAATACTGGCTAAAGTGCTTGACTGTGTGCTAGACAAACGACTTGAGGAATACCTACATCTTCATGATGCGCAGTTTGGATTTAGGCGTGGTCTCTCAACCGAAAGTGCTATTTTCAGTCTAAAGCACACAGTTAGATATTATACCGGCCGAAAGACTCCTAGACCTTTCAAAAGCCTTTGATCTTGTGTCATATGATAAGCTGTGGATGAAAATGAAAGGGGGAGGCGTGCCAGTCACACTGATCAACATTCTTCGGTACTGGTACGGAAATCAAGTCAATACGGTGAGGTGGGGTAATGAGCTGTCGGACGTGTATGGGTTGGAGTGTGGTGTGAGACAAGGGGGGTAACGTCTCCTAAACTCTTTAATCTCTACATTAACGACCTTGTTGTTGGTCTCAGCAGTAGACGTATTGGCTGTTATGTAGATAACGTATGTGTCAACAATTTAAGTTACGCTGATGACATGGTCCTGCTGGCACCAACAATTGGGGCGCTCCAGGAGCTCATTAGGGTATGTGAGCGGTACGCTCATGAACATGGTCTCATTTATAATGTTACCAAAAGTGAATGCCTGGTTTTTGGGGTTCGCGGTAGGACATCAATAAACACTCCTCCAATCCTACTTAATGGTGTACAATTAAATCGGGTACATCGGTACAAATACCTCGGTCATTGTATTGATGAGAACCTCAATGATCAGGTAAACATAGAGAGGGAACGTAGAGCATTGGCAGTTAGGGCAAATATGATCGCTCGCAGATTCGCAAAGTGTAGTGTGGAGGTGAAGATTACTCTTTTCCGAGCGTATTGTCAAAGCTTCTACACGTGCTCGTTGTGGATGGATCATACAAAGCAGTCGCTAAATGCTCTACGGATCCAATATAATAACGCGTTTAGGATGTTGATGGGACTGCCGCGATGGTGCAGTGCGTCGGGAATGTTTGCTGATGCTGCAGTGGACAGTTTCCAAGCTATTTTAAAAAAGCGAACTGCTTCTCTTCTTAGACGTATCCGCGGCAGCTCTAACAACATCCTGAACGTTGCGGCCAATAAATATGAGACCATTATGTATCACTGTATAAAAGTGGCAGGTGGTTTTGACAAAAAGCATACATATTTTGTTCAGTAATGTAATATTGATAAACTGATAATTGCGATATTTTTATTTATTTTTTGACTATTTTAGATTAATTAATTGAATATTTTTGTCACTAACATAGAAATAAGGTATACTTACTAACAAAACAATGGATCTATGATATCTGACTTGAATAAATGAATTGAATTGAATTGAATTAAAAGGTTAAGGGCCTGTGTAAGGGCAAGAGGAGGATAATTTAAGCATTTGCTGTACCATTATGACATATTAAATCTTAATAAGTGTCCTTTTTTGTACAATACTTGTTTCAACTTTTTCATGTAAGATAGTACCTTCGATGCATTCATAGCACTAGCTTAGTAACTTATGACAAAAAGTTATTAGTATAATACTGTTTTAGAATCCTTATGAAATAGGCAATTTTTTTCAATAGTCGGCGAGACAGGTTTCATACATTTTTTTTACACCACAGATGCTCAAACTTAGCAGAAAGTAAAGTTTATACAACTAAATCTATCTTTGGGGACATCCTGTAAGTTACTAACTATAGTATTAAAAAAAATTAAGGTGATTTTCAAACATCAATATAAGTGAACACATGGCGAAAAAAAAACAATGCTATCGCTTAATCGGACGTGATACCCCGAAATGTGCAAAAAAGTAGACTTTCAATTTTTACTAAAAAGTGACGTACAGCTCGAACCGTTTGAGATAGAAAAAAAAAAACGTATTCTGGGCGGCCAACCCTTCCCCGCCAGCCGCCCGTTCAGGGATATCCACTGGTCTCCGGACACCCTGTATAAGAAGTATATAAGCCATGATCATTGATGATGCTCGATTTGTTTTTATATTTATTTTTTTTATATTTTAATAAAGGAAATAAAAGAAACAAAACGTAGGAGCATGGGGGTATAAAAGTAGTAGGTATTTGTATACTAAAAGATTACCTAGGTATGTAATTTGAACGCGAAACCCTCTCGCGCTATGTTGATTTTTTTTCTGTATAGTATCGTGTAAGAGATAATAGAGATAGTGATGCAGCGAATAGTCACTCTTTCGTGATGAATTGAGTATAAATACCGTTTCTGAAATGCGACCTGGAAATCCAAAACTTGACAAGTTAAACAATAACAAATACTTAGTAAAAGAAGTAAAAGACAACTATTCGGTGATCCGTTTCATCACTAATTAAAAGTAATCCATCACCACGGAACACTAGTACAACTATAAAGGAAATTGTCGAACACGTGTTGTATGAAGCAACGAATCTCCGCGGAACGATGTGTTAATGATGGCGTTCTATTCTCAAAACGTGTCTAATTAAGGGAGAAACCTTTGAAGACGTACATCGAAAATGTACTTCAAGTAACGCACATTTTAATAAACGTTCTGAAAATTAAATTCTATTTATAATATTCTTTATACTCTCCTCTATTAATTTATAAGAATACTAGCTGCGCACCGCGGATTTACCCGCGTAGTTCTCATCCTGGTGGGTATACCATAACAGTATATATATATAGGATACTCCTAGGTGTTAATTCAGGCTATTAACTATCTGTGTGCCAAATTTCAGCCAAATTCATTCAGCCGTTTTTGCATGACTGACATACATATCCAAACATCTAAAATAACATTATATTAGTGTATTATAAAATTGTATATATCCGCCAGCTTCTTCTTTTTCGTATAGTGGTGTTGCTCACCTAGTGTTAGCCGCCAGAAATATAAAAGTAGGAATTTCCTGACAAATATACTACAGAACAGTTTCTCAATCCCATGTTATCATTCAGCACTCCTCCGCGTTACAACCAGTAGTAAAGTAGTCGCGTTCCTTGCGCAATACTCGTACAAAACAACATTATACAGAATGTATGACATACTTACGCAGTTAACGCGGGATATTGCCATTCTCCTCCAAGATTTAACTTCCCTCGAGTTCACAATCCGAGTCTCCCGTGCCGCTCTACAATACTCGTACTTATACGCCTTGCGAGTGCAAACACTCTATTCTAAAAACACATTTTCTTAATTTTGTTACACAAAAAAGCTTTTCATAGTAGGTACATCTTCCAGTTCGAGTGTTACGTCGGCCTTCCGGAGCCGCCCTAGCCATATTTCAGCTTAAATCCGCCCCTCCTACTACTCGTACGGCTAATTTGCTTAGACCCTGCATGCTCCTATAATCGGCCCCTCGAGAACCGCCATCGTTATTTCTATCATTCGACTCCTTTTTCTTTCAATCCGACAGGATTTAGTTAGAAAGATTGAGATTTTCAACAAATTATGTATATTCGTAACTTGATTACTTTCAAATTTAACAATATAGAGAGTGGTGAGGGAAAGCCACCTCTGTTAAATTAACTTTTCTATGGGAAACGGTTTCCAAAAGCATTTCTATCTCCAAAAAACTTCGATCTACGATCTAAATTCAAAATTGGTTCTCTTGTATATACTGGTGTATGATGTGAGTGCTACGGAGCAACAATGTCGGCCGACGCCGACACGATGACAGCGGCTTCTCTGTGACCGTAATTACTCGCAGCGCTGGAGTACACAATGGCTGCTTCAGTCAGCCTAGAGCGTCGAGCGTTCATTGTACTCGTATTGCCGGCTTTATGTGGATCCTCATAAAACGCAACGTTCAAGTTACGGAACTGCAGAAAGGATACTAAAAAAAAAAAAACAAAAATCAAAGTACGTTTATTCATTCGGATATTAGCAAGATATTTCTTTGACATGTCATTTTTTTTTTATTTAATCTACTCTACTATGTCTTCGGATCGCGACCTCCATGACATGAGAAGAAGACACAAGAAACTCATGGGGTTTTTTTTTGTATATTTTTTTTTTGCAGCAATCATGTGATTTACATTGTCGCATATATAATATTATTGAAGAAAAGTGGAACTGGACTGTACCGACTGAGAGTATGCTCTTTATTATTTTGGCTTCCTCAGTCGTAAGTCGAATTATTGTTACAAAATAGTCGATATAAATATTATTCAAAATCAGGGTATTTATTTACCAATTTTACCATCGCCGCACGTGAAAATTTTTGAATGCTATTTTTCCTTGAAAATAAATTTTCTAAATAAAATAGCCTTGAGCTAAGTACATTCAAAAATTAATAGGAATTTTACCATGTTTTAAATTGTTTCATACATCTTTCTCCGTCTAGGGTACCTAAGTACCTACTACGTTATATTCTCTCAGACTACGTCAACTACGAGTATATACTCACCTTCTTTCATAAGATGAGGTGAGAACGACTACAATAATCTTCTCTGACGACCGTGGAAGTTACACAAAAAACTAATTATTCCACTTTACAAATAGCATCTCAAAATTATGAAACTCGGCTGGAAAGCTAAAAATTAATTTGTTAAGGAAAATCTTGTACCATCTGGTGCGACAGAGGAAAACCTGTGGAAATTCATTTTATATTACACGTGGCTTATTGTTAGGTAATTAATGTTGGTAAACGTTTGAAAATGAATTAATTTAATTTCCTAATTGGTAGGTATATTTTATGACATTGTTTGGGCCCGACGTCGATGCCGCATCAGATGTGATCTCCGCCCGTCGTCAGTCTATCAAGACACGATTACTGCCAATACTGAGGCCGAGGGTATCATCATATCCCGCTTACGATATCAAACATCGAGCTATTTCCTTTTTATCAATATTCTGAGCTGAAACTAACTTCTAAGTACGTCTTTAACTTGAAATATATTCAATTCACTTATCCAATATCCAAAGTGTTTCCAATAACTGTTTACATTATCGTGCAGCCGAACGTCGTCGCTCCGGTCCCGATCGCCTACTGCAGGAACTGGGTCAATCGGGTCGTCCATCTGCAGAACAACACCATCCGACCGAGTAGCGAGTAGCGAGGAGTACGACGAGACGCGCTTACACCCTCATCTTTATTATTGAACAAATTTTCCCACACCTCTCGAACCGATAACGACCTTAACACGACCGCTCAAAGTTCAAATTCGAATCCAATTAAGCTAATAGCCAAGTACATCTGAGTGTAATATCGGAAGTTTACGAGGTGCATAAACGTAGTAATGAAGTTTCCCTGCGAAACGTGTGTTTGTATGTGTGTTGGTACTCCGAGCGACGCATCCGTGTGTGTGTGTGTGACTGCTAATGCATTTATAGTCGGCGATGTAATGGAGGTTAATGCACGTTATAGCGCCTCGCGCCTCGAGCGCGCCGCGTTAATGGATTCAGCTGATACTTACTGAAAGCGACATATCGTAGAAATTGAACTATATAAACGTAATGTAATTTATTACCTCAGTAATACGTACTTATTTTTAATTAAGTACTTACACTTACTTACATAGGTACATAATCTTATAATGAACAATACAATGTCAACGACAACCCTTGTATCACTCGTACCACTCTCGACAAAACAAATAAAACTGCATAACGTTCGCCTCATTTTATCGAAATAAAGATATAAAACTACATACAATATTAAAACTTGAAATAAAAGAGTAACTTCACCGACAAAAGTTTAAAGTCGATAAAAGTTTGAAGTTTCGAAATAAAAGCTCTACGTGTGTCGTCGTGAATATACCTGCAGTAACTTACAACCACCAACCGCTATTATTATAACTGCATCTCGCCGCGCCGCACCGCACCGCGCCGCACCGCGCCGCGGGGCAAACGTATCATGTACAGTATTGTACGAGTACGTACACTCGTGAATAAAATATGAAATGCCACACGAGTCACGAGTCAATCATGAGCGAGCGATTTACGAGCCCGATTGTACCACGTCTCGGGTCGCGCTTCCACACGAGTTCGACATGGTTTGAGGGTAGTTTACGACTTAGATTCACTTGCTACGACCACGTTTTAAAACAAACTTTACAATTTTCCATTCAGCTTAGACCGTTTTGATCACCAAAGCATTGGTTTGCCTCGGTTATTGCTCAATGCAATCATACGTTAATCTCTTTTCATTCACCGTCAGAGGGGATTTATTTACTATCTACCTTGTAAAGTATTATCAATTTATCACTCTATCTGCCTTGGAAAGGTCATGACGATTTTCTTCTTAATAAGGTAGATAGATAACTAACAGAACTTGTATATATAGGTAGTTGTTAATAAATTAATCGATACCACAGAGAGTCCCGGACCGCCTACGCCTGCGGCTGCGGCTCGACCCCGGACCTGATTGATGGATGGTTGTGAGCTACGACTGATACCTACCTACAATTCAAACACATTTTGGTATAATAGCTTTCATTTATCTGCCATGTTGTAAATACATATATAGATCCATAATTTCTATAGACTATTGAAGACCTCTCGCTTCACTTCAACAGAAGTCAAAAGCAAAACTTCATATTATTTAAATCCGAGGCAGTAATCTTTGTATTACTGCCTCTGGCCACGTGGTTCGACCGTCTAGTTCGATCAATCAAACTACGTGAACATTTTGTTCCAGTTGGTTCGATTAATCGAACCACGAGTTTTTAAAGGTCCTGGTAGTTCGATCATTATTTAGATAAAATAGAATAGAAATCATTTATTGTTTATAACTATGTACATCAGCAGATAATAGTGCTATAAGTTAGTCTCAATAGTTACCACACAGGGCATACAATAATGTTATTATTAAACAGTTAAAAATAACTTAATACTAAAACTTAACTAAACATAAATTTTCAAAGGCCCATTTCATTATTTACAGTCTGACTAAAATCCATCTTTTGAGAAAAGTTACTCATTGTTTTATGATACAAAAAGGGAATGCGAGGATTGGAGACAATTACATAATCATGAGATTTCTTATCTACATTACATAGCTCGAAAAGAAGACAAAAGTATATTTGTAAGTGAAATTCAATCAAAATAAGACAATACGACTGGAATCCAGACGGGAGTTCCTTTCTCTATATACCAAATAAGAATAATGTCGTAATTTCGAGATTTATACTTTCAAGAATGTCGAAGAATTCTTAGGAATATTAAAATTGTCAATAAAACAAAAGGCATAAAACTCGTAGTAAGTGTATCACAGAATATGTAAAGCGGAAAGAAGTAGATCTCTTCCGTATTCTGATAATGAGCGCTCGTTTTCTTGCGACTCTTCAATTTGTTCAATAAAGTAGGTATGTTCGAGTAGGTAGATGTCACACTTGAACCCCGAACATAGGTTACTCGTCACACCTAGGTGCAATGACTTGGTTTTACGGTTGCACCTAACCTGGGTGTGTTATTGAAATGAAAAAATATCTTTTGTACGAGACGGTGCAATAACAGTCCAAATACCGAAAACTGACGACTCACATCAACATGAGAAAACTGACAAGTTAACGAAACTGGTGAATCAGGGAAACAGACAACTTAAAGATTTTCATGGAACTGACGGAAGGAGAAGTTGATGAGTTAGTTAAACTCTATTTGAAAGTATACGGCTGATATTTTCTCTTCCGACCCTCACGCATGTTGGGTTAGGTTAGTTAAGTGGTTAGGACTTACGCGGGTGAAACCACGGGACGCAGCTAGTTATTACTATAGATACCTGGTAGGAAGTAAGTAAGTATACATATTACTTCGAAGTCTAAAACCTTGTTAACGATGTGTTTTCTTCAAAGTCTAAAGAAGAGAAGATATTCAATAAGAAACGTCGAATGAGACAAGTGTCGCCAGTATTATTGCTTGCCTTGCATGTGCACATTATTGAAATACATCCATCTTCGGCAACAACACAATTTACACTCTAACACAGCCCTCTAAGGTACAAACTTGCACAAATCTATTCTAAAAATTAAAATGGTGAGTCGTTGGAAAATGGATTCTGAGATAAAGAGCTGAGAGTAAAAAATGGTTTTCGTAAAAAAAATATTCAAAGTATTTAAAGGGTTTGTGAAGAAATGGTGCGATTTGAAGCAAGATGGATGGAACTTTAGTCTGATAAGAGAGACTACCTCGCGGAGGTCGCCACGTGCCCCCGGGAGGTCGACGACCTCTGTACGGGGCTACTTACTGCCTTCAGGCAACACTTTTCTCAGCTCATTCTTAATTAACAAATAATCAAAAACAGAAATGAAAATGAAATGGACTAGGCCTCCAAGTTTGCCCAACATTAAGGCATAAATGGAGAGGTCCGCTGTACCGTCAGGCCACTCCCAGGAGCTACCATCTGGGCTCAGTTATAGACAGAACGTGTCCCCGGACGCTAGTGTTCGGTTCTCTATAAAAGAGAGCAGCCTTTTGCCCAAGTGACACTACCTGTTGTCCAGACAGGTACTGGAGCAATAAAGGCGCTCACCACTCGCACCTCAGAAAGGAACTAACGACAACCTCGCTGAGGCCGGTAGAGAAGCCACCTTCCACATCTCCAGTGTAGTACCGGAGCTGTTTCCTTAGGTATAATTACCTACTATATAATTATTATAGTAGTAGGTACCAGTAAATATAATTATCTACTATCCATTCGTATATTGTCGATGTTCAAAATTCATTTCAATTAGTTTCAACATCATGCGAATCTGCAATTATTTCAAGCACCATCGGAACACAACTCCAACAAATATTTTAACGAACAATTTTCATTTTAATTGCACTTTATTAATTGATTTAGTTCTACATTGCTTATTCGACGATTTATTGACGTGAAAGAATTCGTTCTCACACTTTTCAGGAATAACTGGTGGTAAAAAAATTGGAATGTTCTGGTATTGTCGGCGGAGAACTTTGCAAGATACACGAGTAGGTACTCAGTGTATACCTTAACATCAAATAAATGAGTAAAATTTAATTAAAACCTCAAGCAAAAAGCATTTCCGTGTCGTAATCATGATGAAAGCTACGCCTCGAACGCGCATTTCACGAGTTACGACTGTTTTCATGAGAGAAAACATTGAGTTTCAAAATACAATGGTATCCTGAAAAATTATCAAAGAACCACTTCGTATCGACATTGATCATATTGATCGTGATTCTTCTTTAACTAGTCTTTTTAGAAGTTTATCCAACTTCGTATATTTTGTTGTCATTAAGATAAATTGAGCATATTCAGTAAAGGACATACTACATACCGCTCGGTCGCGTCAGTATAGTACACCTACTCTAGCTAGAGGCTACAGGTTACAGCAAACTCGGCTAATGTACACAGATAGCATTGTTCCAACGCGTGTTGTTTGTGTGAGGTGTTAGCACCTCGTTGTACGCACCGCACCGCGCCGGGTAATTAATGTGTGGTGTGTGTCCGGCACGTGACCGTGTTTGCTCCGGACTGAGTCACTCACCGCACCGCACCGCACCGCGCCCGCCCTGCAACTTACTACCTACTCTATACATTTCCTGTAGAATCACTGTTCTATGATAGGTACTTATGTAATTAAATGTGTAAATATAAAAAGAAAAGGAAAACTATTTAATTTATTTATTTATTTAAGGTATATCTAGGTACTACTTTATTAACTATAATTTTTACCCATACATTATCAGTATCTCGCAAATGTAAAAAAAAATATCTTAGGATTATTCATATTCAAATTTAAATGAATTTAATATTAAATCGGAACTTATTTAGCAATTACTTTTATTATAAATAGGTAGGTATACCTACCATATACCTGGGCGTATTATAATTTTAAAATAGATATTTCGTTATTTCAGATAAAATTGGCACGCAACATGTACTTCATATAATTTCATCTCCACTAAAATGAGGTGAGTCTTATCAGTTTGTCACTTATTTATTAAAATAAAACTTAACATGCGCACAAAAAAAGTTGCTTAAAGAAACTAATAATTTTCATAGTGTTCTAAGATGTAGCACGCTGATCTAAAAAATATCTCTTAATTCGTAACTTTAGTGTAGGCACGCGTAGGACAAACACAAACCAAGGTAGAAAAAAGTCAGTGTAAGGAGTTCCAACTCGTGTGGTTTAGGTTGCACTGGCCTGCGTGTCGTAATACGGATAAGTCCTTGCGATGGTGCTGTAAAAACTAAATTTTCGGTTGTTCACCTTAATTTTCCAATAAGTTTTAGTGCGGCCATAACCCGTGACATTGCGCTCGGCCGAACGGTGACACAAAGCTCCCGAATTTCACAATAAATTGACGGTAATAGCCTATTACACGGGAAATGATGGACATTGCAACCGGCACGACGCGACGCGAGCGACGCCTACACTCGCTGTTCACAACGCTCTATCGAGTTATTCGAGCTACGTTTCACGGCAATTTTATTACACCCTTTGAAAAGTTAATACTTCCAAGAAGTTTTTTGGGAACTACCTACCTACCTGTCGTTTTATCATTTTCGAAGTAGGAAGAGTAATTGCGAACATACAATAGACGGTAGTACAAGAATCAACGAGATGTAGGTTGTATAACGTTTACATCCTTCACGCACGCTATAGCTATAAGAGCTTTTTTATGATGCCTCTCTGAAAAGTGTCGACGTGGCGATGATTGAAATAAAAACTGTCTCCCATTGTTACATCGTAGAGCTACCCGTTTGAGTCGGGATTTCGCGCTGCAACAAAAGGAGTGAAATAAGAAATCACAACGAAGAAAAAAAATATGTCACAAGCCTCGGAAGTGAGGACCCTTTTTGAGACGGAATTTCCGTTTTCCCGTATAGTTAGTAAAAACACTAATGACGGGAAAAACAGGAAGATTTCGCGAGAAAAAGGAAAGCTAAAACTCTGTTTTCTTTTTACAAACTCGAAAAACAGGCTCAAAAATTCTCGTGAAAAGTTAGTTCCCAAGTTTTTATTGCAGTTCAAAAGAGGTCGCTACATTTTGAACGAATTGAAAAGAAAATAAGTAAAATCCTTTTTCTCGCTGCCCCGAGTAAGTGAACTGGATATATTTTAGAAATACCCTTTCGTTATTCAGCCCCCATTACGTCAGTGTTTCTGCTTTCATACGCTACCAGAAAAGGTTTATTACAGTAGAAAAATCACAAAAATGAGTTCCCAAAAGAAGGGTTGTTTCCATAGTGTTACAGCTACAAAAGTAAATGAGAATCGATCGTCGTGTCAGTTCGTGTATGACACCCCCTTAAAGAAACCATAACCAGTTTACTAGAAGATATAACGAGATAATCTTATAACACGTAAACCAATAACCATAAACCGAGAGCACTGCGCGATATTACATACGATACAACGACGACGCGACCTACCTACGTAGGTAGGTAGGTACGGTGTAACGACTTCATACAAATTGCTTGTACGAATGAAACGTTAAAAATTCAAAGCTCGAATGCGCAATCGTCTCTTATTGAGCATTTTAATATTCGATTAAGTTGCGAAAGGTACGAGTTGTACCTTACTCGATTTGATTCCACTAAAGTTTTATGTGCAAGTACATGTACGTATGCTTAGGATGTGTTGTCCATGTCTGTGCTTTTCATTGATACATGCACTATAGATACATCCTAATTTCCTAGCGCCCTGATGCCACCCGGAAATTTTTATTTAGCCACTTTTTCTGGCCATTGAAAAGCAGCCTAATCATGCACAATTTTTACATGTAGGTATATACTCGCTATCATTAGCGAGTATTTACATGTAAAAATCGTGCATGATCGGTTGGTGGGATTACTATCCCACCTTAACATTTTTAACAATTACACAATAAACAATAAAATGTAAATAACATTTAAATATTTCCAACGATTCCGAGAATATTTCTCAAAGAAACGAATGCTGCTGTTAGGCCACCACAAAAGGCACCGTCCCCCTCCCCGCCCGCACCCCACATCCCATAACTTCGGTTTTATTACATTCAAAATCCAAGCTCGACAATAAAATCCTGATTTCCAATACTTTTATTAAAAACGGCATAGCAAATAGAAAATGTAATGCAACCGTCCTTAAATAAATATACTTACATACTACGTATTACTTACGTAGGTACTTATCTACCATTATGATAAAAATGTAAATAGATCCTACTAATATTATATTCTATAATTATTTTATTTGATTGGGTCGTAGGGTTGAATGAATCTGCATTTTAACACGTATTTTTGTCTGATTATTTATTAGTATGTGATTATTTATTACACATTACGTAAATGAAATATCCGAGAAAATAAGAAACTTCTTTAAAATATTAAATGGTGTTATTTGCGAACCGGAGTTGGGGTCCAACTTACAACATCGGATACTTTTTAGTGTGGATTTTTGCACAGCAGCGGTAGGTAGGTAGGTGTCCGAAGCACGCGAGCAAAGCCGCAGGCAAAAGCTAGTATCTGGTATATGTTGATATGATCAGGGTTCCAACTCGACTTCGGTAAATACATCTTTAGTCTTATTTTAACAACTCAAAGCGAATGGTGAACTCGACTGAGTCAGTAAATTGATAGCATAAAACTTATGAGCACAATATTTGCACGGAAATCTCTTGATTCTTCAGATTCAGATTCAGATTCAGATTCAGATTCAGATTCAGATCATTTATTGATCCTTCTTTTATTTCTGTTGATTTTTATTACGGTATGCGTATTTGTCGACATAAGTATGTGTTCATAATATACCTAGTTTACTTTATTTTCAATTGCTTACGTTTTTATTTGGTATAACTATCTTACATGAAACTTTTTTTTGCTTAAATCAATATCAAATTAAAATCAAACGAAATATTAAAAGATAACAAAGGAGGCCGATACCAATGCAGCTACCGGCACCTGGCCCCGTCGATCTGAACACCCATTCATCAGGCATTCTTTCATTACGCGACGTTCGACGACGACACGACGCGATGCGACCAATCAATTCTAAGGAAAATGAACGCGTTGTAGTCGACAGGTACGAACATCGCGCGCGCTTTCTCTGAATATCTCTTAATTTTTCACTTCCGATAATTTCATGAGAAGCAGTTACTGTTCGGGTGATAGTTAAACTACAGAATGAAATGTGTATCACAAAGATGTTAAACAACCATATTCATAAAGAAACGTAAACTTTACAGAGTTTACGCAATCCTAACTCTGCCGTGATATTCTATTTAGGAAACGTACCTATGATAGAGTGAGCACAGGTTGTTAACTCTCCCGAAATAGTCGGACAGATTTGAAACAATCGCATTCCATCGGCAGATTTCATCGGGTTCCTAAATAGTAAAACGGGTATAATGGTCTCGGACAGATGGTGCGTGCCAGCGCACGCGCACGCGCACGCGCGGCACGCGGGTCCAGTGATGTAAACAAACATGCATAAATTGAGAGACGTCGAGTGTCGACACCTCACGATCCACTATGATTCAATGCTTTACTTAGTTTAGGCTTTTTCGAGTTTGTTTCTATTATGGATAAGATTAATTCTTCTATTGTATACTTGGGATATTCTTTGTTTATTTTTTTTTAAACAGTAATTATACAAAGATACAGGCAAACTATAAAATTACAACACTAGTCAACCAAATAAATCCCTGATCGTGCCCGGCGACAAGGAGCCAAGGCTGCTGGCAGCATTGCCTCTTTGTATGGCAATATCTATCCTTTGCACCAAAGAAGAATGGAAGATTTTGTTCAAAATTATTTATTTTTGTCTCCGACCATCCATTTTACTAACTCCCTAGTAAGTTAAAGGGCGCAATATTTTCTATTCCTTGAAAATAACCAGTGTAGGTACGATTGCTAATCTAATGTTAACATCATTAAAACATCAAACACTCACCTAACAATACGCCTGCTTCGATGTTAGAAACGCGCTTCTAATTTAAAAGTTATCCAATTTCAAAGTTATGATATATTTTCGTTTAATATTCGAGAGGCTTCTCCTAGTTATTTATGTCCTGATCTTTGATCCGAGAGCAGGCAGTAGCTGTCACAGTAAATGCTTTGAATTTTAGTGAAACAAAACAATCATTCAAAAATACTATACGTAGGCAACGAATGGATAGTTAGGTCATTATCTATCTATACTAATAATTTAAAGAGGAAATATTTATTTGCTTGTTTTTTTGTTAGTAACGAATAGGCTTCGAAACTACTGTACCGATTTCAATAATTCTTTAACCAATAGAAAGCTACATCATCGAGGAATAACATAGACTACTTTTCAGTCCCATACGGTCTTATACCGACTTACGCGGGTGAATCCGCAGCTTACGGACGCAGCTAGTCTACACTACGCAGCTAGTAATTGTAATAGGTAGGTATATACTAATATTATAAAGAGAAAAGATTTGTATTTGTGTGTGTGTGTGTGTATATTTGTTATGAATAAACTCAAAAACTACTGGACCGATTTCAAAAAATCTTTCATCAATAAAAAGCAACATTCACCCTGCGTAACATAGGCTACTGATTTGATCCCGATATTCCCACGGGATCGGGACTTACGCGGGTGAAACCTCGGGACGCAGCTAGAAGTTGATATAATTGGTAGGTACAGCAGTCAAATCTATATATATATATATATACTAATATTATAAAGCGGAAGAGTTTGTTTGTTTTTTTGTTTGTTTGTTTGTTTGAACGCGCTAATCTCAGGAACCACTGGTCCGATTTGAAAAATTATTTTGGTGTTAGATAGTCCATTTATTGAGGATGGCTATAGGCTATATTATATTTTCAAAAAAAATAGGGATCCTTACTAAAAGTTCAATAATGTAACACAAGGTGTGAAAAAAATGACCAAAAAATTCCTTACGCCGCGTGCGCTGTGAAAACTATTGGATATAGAACAAAACTATGTACTACAACTTTGTAGAACATGTAATTGTCTACAAAATACATCGCGACACCATATTATTATGTCTAACTATTGTAGTTATCTCACAATAAGTGTTTTTGTAATTTTTGTAAATAATTAAAATGCCGTCGCTTTAATAACCTTTTATTTTGTACCTTGGTATTAATCCTTATCAAAATAAATTACTTTATATTCAAGACGAATTCAATACCTTTCTAGGACCTTTTGAATTATTTAATTCGGACATTTCATTCAAAAGATATCGCGATATTAAAAATGTAAGTATGTTGCAACCAAATAAGTATTAAGTATTGCGCGCGCATGTATGAGCGCGGTCGGCTCCTTGCAAAGCGGTTGTGCTCAGCGATACTTTTTAATACTTCTTTTTTAGGGTTCCGTACCCAAAGGGTAAAAACGAAACCCTATTACTGAGTCTTCGCTGTCTGTCTGTCTGTCTGTCCCTCTGTCCGTCTGTCCGTCTGTCACCAGGCTGTATCTCATGAACCGTTATAGCTAGACGGTTGACATTTTCACAGAAGATGTATTTCGGTAGCCGCTACAACAACAAATAAGAAAAACAAAATAAAACAAAAATTTATGAGGGGCTCCCATACAACAAACGTCTTTTTTAGTTATTGTTGTCAATTTCCGTATCAAATAGCTAACCTTAAGTCTCCCCGCGCGGTGGCGGATAAACTGCTTGATCCCTAAGAGGGTTGGTGTCAGGCAGGCGGCCGGCCGTAAAAACATTGCCAAATCTAATTGCAGCAGGTATGGTCAATGATGACTTACCGTCTGCGCCGACCCCAAATAAAAAAAAACAATTTGGGGTTTATCGGACCCCGGGCTCCCGAGAGGGATGCAACCGGGAACATCGCTCAGATGAGAAGAAATAAATAAACAAATCCTGAAAGTCACTTTTCTACGCGGACGAAGTCGCGGGCACTGCTAGTAAATAATATTCATTATGCAGTCCACATTAATAAAGTCACAATTTATGATCAAATAATATGATGGCGATATGAACCAGTAATGCACGAACTGTAGATAAATAGGCAAAATGTACAATTTTGTCGATGAATCCCAAAACAACGAAACATGAATAACAATGAAATATGATAACTTATAATTGCATATTCTCCCGTTGCTTTTGCGTTGTTTGTCGGCTATTTGCTATTTGCCATCGATTGTGATTGAAATGTGAATTCAATTCACACTCTATTCATGTCGAGTTGTCGACTGAATGCGGTCATCTGTTTCACGATCAAATTACACTCTACTCATATTTCAACACTATGCTTGCAAACTAAAGTTCATGATTTCTGCGTTGTTAATCTATATCTATACTTCTATACTAATATTATAAAGAGGAAAGATTTGTATTTTTGTGTATGTATGTGCGTCTGTATGTTTGTTATGAATAAACTCCTAGACCGATATCAATAATTCTTTCCCATTAGAAAGCTACATTCACCCTGAGTAACATAGGCTACTTTTAATCCCGATATTCCCACGGGATCGGGACTTACGCGCGTGAAACCGCGGGAAGCAGCTAGGTATATATAATAAAATATGACTGAGTTGCCAATAATTGTTATTTATTAAATAATTTATAAAACATATTACAATAGAAAAACCGAAAATTTTCTGGTCACGAAAGTCAGTTTATTACTACAGACTCAAATAGACAGAAAGAGGACGGATGCCGACGACGGTTTCTATAAAATTGCTCTAATATTCGGAATCCCTGTACATTTTCCTCTGCAGAATCTAATAAGCAAACTGAGATAAACTCATACTGAGATATATTGTAATAAGTACGGTTTCTTTGTTCCAGCTGTAAGCATCGGTTCTCGTCAGGAATTAGGAACGATCTACCCGACATTATACTTCACAAAATGTAAGTACATATACTACCAACCCAAACAGCAATGATTTGCAATTCTCCAAAGCGATAAAAATCTGGGGAGGTCAAGTGCTTACTCAGGAACCGTAATTCAGACCGGGTCCGGCATAAAATGCCTACATTCACGATTCACATCGAAATTGAACGCTGAACCGAGCTATTTAACCAAATTGGCGGATATTATCTTCACGAGGACCTAAATTTCGAGGCTCTTCAATTTATCGACACTTTAATCTCACCGAATTTTAATTATATCGAGAAAATGATCTTTAAAGATAATACGTTTTTGCTGTGCAAATCCGTGGTTTACTTAACATAATCCACTTTGGAAAATTGCCCATTATAATTTACCTTTTAGATTGCCTACCAACTTGCGAGAGCAAATCCAAGAATTGGCATTGCCTGAGTATTACTGTACCTAAGCAATAAAAACAAAACTTTTATTATTTACTGTATAAACTCGCTAATGTTTTACGTCACATTTTATCACAGCACGTGGCCCTAATTCTAGACGAGCAGATACTACAAATGTTTGTCGTAATATCCATAAAACTGTCCCAACGTTTATTTATCGTCTATCGTTCAGTCTCGCGAACGGTCCTGGCTCGATAACAACACGTACATTACCGGTTCCAGGTGAATACAGCTCGAGTCTCGCAGGCATCGATCGTATAAGGGCAGCGACCGCCACCGAGATGGAGTTGGAAGACGTCGAGATGTACGGCAGCGGGAACTACTCGTACCACGACAACGGCACGTACAACGGCACGTACGAGAACTGTCCAAACATAAACCTCCCCGTAGTGTACGTGGTGACGCAGGTGCTGTACGCGCTCGTCTGCATCGTGGGTCTGCTGGGCAACACGCTCGTCATCTACGTCGTGCTGCGCTACTCCAAGATGCAGACCGTCACCAACATGTACATCGTGAACCTCGCGATCGCCGACGAGTGCTTCCTCATCGGGATACCGTTCCTGATCATCACGATGTCGCTCCGCTCGTGGCCGTTCTCGCGGTTCTGGTGCAAGGCGTACATGATATCGACCGGCATCAACCAGTTCACGAGCAGCATATTCCTGTGCATCATGAGCGCGGACCGATACATCGCGGTGTGTCACCCGATCGCCGCGCCGCGCCTGCGCACTCCGTTCGTCTCGCGCGTCGTCTCTCTCGCCGCGTGGACTGTCTCCGCGCTCGTCATGACGCCCATCTTCATGTACACGACTCTCATCCCGACCGACAACGGGCCCTCCTGCAACATCGTCTGGCCCGAACACGACCTCAACAAAGGACAGACCTCCTTCACCCTCTACTCGTTCGCGCTCGGCTTCGCCGCTCCGCTCACTCTCATATTCATATTCTACTGTCTCGTTATTAGAAAACTTAAAACCGTAGGCCCGAAGAACAAATCGAAAGAGAAGAAACGGTCGCACAGGAAAGTGACGAAACTGGTATTGACGGTGATAGCGGTGTACGTGCTCTGCTGGTTGCCGTACTGGGCGTTCCAGGTGGCGTTGATATACTCGCCGGCGACGGAGTGCGCGAGCCGCATCACCATCACAGTGTTCCTGGTGGCGGCCTGCTTCAGCTACAGCAACTCCGCCATGAAC
>OY292398.1:0-20301 GCA_958496205.1 Idaea biselata | reverse complement strand
CTACTCCTTCTAATACATGTAAAGATTCTTTACAACTCAAGGCGCACTGACGGCGACGATCTGGGAGATCACAGCAAGTGGCTGGACCGATATGTCGCCGGAACTCGTGTCCGATCACACACAGGATCAACACACACACACAACGCACACATGTGTAGCGTCTCGCTCGCTGCGTCACCTAACACCGACCGAACATATATTCTTGTTAATTACTATAATTACTTACAGTTTTTAATAGAATTATATTTATTAGCATAATGTTCATTAACATATTACGTGTGTCGTGCCGAGCAACACTTTACTACACATGCAGACAGTATGGTTTAACGTTTACGATACCTACACACTACACATATGTACCTACTCGAAGTTGGAAGTTATCGTTTAATATGCTTTAGTTGCTTCCTAAATAAGGAACACTAATTAACCGACACAAAAGAGGGAGGTATCAATAAGACTCATATATACTATACGTGAGTATGTAGAACAGCGCCAGATCTATTCACATTATATTAATATAATATGTTATGTTATAAAATATATAAATAGTGATGTATAAATGTGTGTTAATATCCATCGTGTCGGAGTGACGTTAGATAATAAACGAAAACGAATATTATTTAAAGCTCGTTGTGCAACCAATAACGACCAGGTCATTCCAGGCGGCGTCGCATACAATATGTTGAGTGCTCATACACCATGCGCTAGCGCATCTTTTTACCTCAGATTATAACTTAGGTACTAATTTACATGCTAATTTTTATAATTAAAAGCAAAAACTTTAATTATTTGGTAGTTTTTGTTTCATTTGTTTAGTCAATTTCGAGGAGTACCTCGAAATTGACTAAACAATGATATACTTTAGTTAAATGAGATTCAGTGTTTACTTCTGGAATTATGTAAGAATTAAAAGGAACCGATGAAATAAATAAGTATTTATATTATACAGTATTAATAATATTGGACAGAAACATATCCCGAACAAGTAAATTTTTTTACAACGCGGTCGAAGCAGATGTCGGTGTGTGTGCGGCTACGAGGCGCGAGGGCGACGCGCGACGCGTGCTACGTGTCGTAGCGGCTGGGAGCGCCACAGGTCGCCGCCGCCCCGCGGCCACAGGTGGCGGGGCGCGCCTCGATCCCTCGCGGGACACCACCGTAATGGGGTTCATTTTATACGCGGCAACTAACCTTATTTGTAAATTAGGACACGTGACAGCTATTTGTTAGGATTATGAAGATTTATTAGTTGCTTATTTATTATAGTTGACGTTAAGCAGTTGGCCCGGTTGTTATCTCTGATAGCAGTACAGTCGTTAGGTCGAGTTATGGTTAACCTTATGAGTGTCAAAGTAACGAAACATCTGAGAACACGGTATCGGTTATCGGTAGTGTCCTCGTCAAGACTAGCAAATGGACACTACTTTTCTTTCACGCAGCATTTCGGGTTCTATACGTGAGTTTTGTACACTTGTACAGTGGAGTCAGTGCAGTACCATAATAGTTTAACAGCCAAGTTTATTTAGAGTTGGTTTTTATTTTATTGAACAATCATTGGGCTGGCTTCTGACTTTTTGACGATGAACACGCGTGTCTTGACTTTTGTAAAATTATTTTTCTTTTGTACTCTATTGTAAAATTTTTATTAATAGATTTTTCTTCTGTTTTCGCTATGTTGAGTTGAATAAATTGAACAAATTTTTTGGTTTAAATCGCGTGGTGTTTGTAATTTTTAGCATTGTTTCAACGCTCAACGTTTCGAGACGTTTCAGGAATCAAACTCTTCGTCAATCCTGAAGAAGGGACCTGTAAATGTCTCGAAACGTTGACCGTTGAAACAATGCTAAAAGTAATAAATACCACGCGATTAAATCCGAAAAATATCTGTAGTATTTTTAAATTATTTAAAAAAACCACATATAGCAAAAACCGCGTCTCGAAATAGTTGACTAGATGTAGGTAATTGTATGATAATGTCGAGAACTAACGATTAAGTGACTGACTATTAATTTCGGTGCTATATACATATACCTTAACTTTAAGTAACATTTGTCTCTGTCTGTTAACTTTGAAACTACATACATGCCACAGTAAAAGACAAACGTTACATAAAGTTAGTCATCTATACCTACTAATATTATAAAGAGGAAACATTTGTATTTTTTTGTATGTGTGTGTGTCTGTATGTTTGTAACGAATAAACTCAAAAACGACTGTGTTGATTTCAAAAAATCTTTCAGCATTGGAAAGCTACATGCACCCCGCCCGAGTAACATACAGTAATATACTCGTAGGATACGACTCTGATAGACGTAACGTTACTGATTCTGCATAAACAACTTTTATCGGGGTTCAAACAGAGTTGATCTTTTCATTATTATCTGTGACTGGGTCAAGGGAAAACGATCAAGAAGCAAGAGATAGGGAGATTAAATTAAATTAGGAAAATAACTCAGAATTCAAACACCAGTAGGTAAAGCTAAAGAGTGAATGTGTTGGTATGAATTTGTTACTTAGTTTGGTAAAAATGCTTTGAATGAAGAAGAAAACGATTTATTTATACATCACTAGCTGACCCGGCAAACGTTGTTTTGCCTTATAAATTAGATATATAAATAATTCTCAGACCTACTGAATACGCATATAAAATTTGGTAAAAATCGGTAAAGCCGTTTCGGAGGAGTACGGTAACTAACATTGTGACATGGAAATTTTATATATTAGATTAGCCTTATTAATAAACGTGGAGTAAGGTCGAAGTAGGGAGAACATGCTTTGTCTTTTTCCGTGACAAGAACTTGCAAAGTTGACAGACAGGAACAATAAGTGGTAAAATTATTCCGACCTTACTCCACGTTTGTTAATAGGGCTATGGTGTTTAACTCATTTAGGAATTTTAGTAGGTACCTACTCGGCGGGAATAGCGTATGTTGAATAATCGGTCAATAAAATGATTGTATTAATTTGCACTTTGTACCACGTGTTATAAAGGCTACCAAAATAAACAATGAGAATGTGTCAGTGAAGCAGCTCGATAGGTATCGGTCGACCGCAACAACTTGTACTTACAGTAATAAAGCTATTTATCCTTCCTCGTAATAATCCGAGTTGGATAACATGTGTAGGTAGGTAGGTAGGTACCGCGTCGCGGCGTGACCGGCGCGGCGCGGCGCGCGGCGTGGAGTGTCGACGAACCCGCGCGCCGCGCTAAATATAGCACACTCTACACATTGTTCTACACCAATTGATTGAACGTTCAGCTTCATCCTGTCGCCGTCGCGTCGAGTGTCGACCTGACGATGTCATCTGGAGCGACATGTGGAATGTTCACACACAGCCCGCGATTCCCGCGGGTAACTATTGGAGTACAAGCAGTGGACAGCATCGAAGCCGAGTCGTGTCGCGTCGCCCCGGGTTCGTTGGTGGCGGGTGCGGAGTGCGGAGCGCAAACCATTTGCGAGTCAATGCGCACATTACCATTGCGTGGCGGGGCGCTCGGCACTCGGCGACAAGCGGCGATCGATGTCCAACTGAATTTATACATTTTGATGTTTTACGATTGTGTACCTACGTGTTCTACCTAGGATAGGTATAAT
The DNA here is from genome assembly GCA_958496205.1 of Idaea biselata. NCBI lineage: Eukaryota > Metazoa > Arthropoda > Insecta > Lepidoptera > Geometridae > Idaea > Idaea biselata. Next base: position 16,705 of record OY292398.1, on the reverse strand, counting down.
ATGTATATGTTATAGGCAATGTGTATAATGCAGGCATTCTATACATTTCCTAGGTATTGTATAGAATGCCGGGGTCGTCCAGGCAATGTGTGAAAAGATATTGAATGTTCAAACTATTTTACACTTTACCTAGGAAATGTATGGAATACCTAGGCATTGTATAGAATGCCGGTTGACGCATAGGTAATGTATGTAACGTGTTTTTTTGCGTAGACAGCGTATCTCACATAGCAGTTCCCTTAGGATAAACATTTACATTTACAACGTACAGTCAAGTGCACGTAGAGCTCTACATTTTGACATTTCCACCTCTCTTATCTTCTGCGATATTAGGACAAAATCGAATGGCAAGTGTAAAGGTCTAAGTGCACTTGACCGTACCAAAAAATTGCTGCAGAAAGTCGCCCTGTTCATTTCTTACCACTTGATTATGGAAATTTGATCATGATACAAAAAAAACCAACAGTTTTCATTTAAAATAAGCTTTTATATATTAGCAGGGGGTTTGGGGGGGTACGTATTCGAATAGGTATCTAATATTAAAATATTTACAGTTAAAATCCCGATGCTATCTAACTATCTAAAGCACGGAAAAACTAAACGGAGCACCCCGACTTGGTTAGGTTAGGTTAATGTTAGAACATGATTACACGCAGCGCTTTGGCGAGCGAGCGAAGCGAGCGTGCCGCGACAGCGGTCGCCAAAGCGCCTTATTCTGTAAATAAAAAAAGGCGTGATGTATAAAAATCGCACTGTATATGAAATAAATGTTAATCATGTTTTTATTTATAGTATTAGGCGCTTCGGCGACCGCTGCCGTCGTTCATTATACACATTGCCTGATGCGCTTCGGGCATTTTATACAAAACCTAGGCAATGTATGAAATGAATCGTATTATACACATTGCCTGAACGTTTTAGGCAATGTCTACAATGCCTAGGCATTCTATACAATGCCGGATTATACACATTGCCTATAACATATACACAGGTACATCATCGGTGGTGTGGTGTCGTCGGTATGTACGTAGTACGTACGTTACGTATATACTTAGGCAAAAATTCCTCGTTAGGACAATATATTAGGTTTTCAATAGACAACATTTTACAGGTAGGTTACTTAAATTAACAACTTTCTGAAATTAGGTACTTTTGGTAAAATAAATGTCAGATGACTTTTTTTAAATATAGAGTACTTAAGCTAATGGTAATAAAATACAATGAGCTACGTGTAACAGTAGCAGCAAGGTGCGGAGGGCGGCGCGGGCGGGGGCAACCCTCGGGGGCGATGGAGTCGGGGCGACGCGACGCGTTTTATGTTACATATTTACAAGTAGGTATTATTATAATCCTTAAAACATACCCATTTTGAATTAAATCTCAATATTGCCATAGGTACCTATCTACCCAGATATGGTAAAATAACCAAAAATATTCTGTTGTCATGGCAGCCGCAGTCAAGGTCGAATAAAATAAAAAAGTACCTTTTGCTTTTCTTGGATCAGCATAATCATTTTCCTTGTGACCGAATTTTCGTCTAGTAGAATAAAGTTATTAAGTTAATAATGATAAGCAGAAACTAGCTAGATGGGACGTCACTTTTAACGACTCCGACAGGACACTGTATGAGTAATGGGTAGACGTAGACACCAACTTTACGACCGACGAACTGTACTTACACTAGGTACCACAAAAAAAAAAGTTATTTAAATAGAGCTATGTTGACCTAATAAATGAACAACTTCATTTCACAGCGTTCGTGGATCATACATTACAAGTAATTTTTGATATGTGACGTTTATTATTATAGAATTTATAAGACGAGACGAGACGCTAGACAGAATCCTTACCTTCCCACTTTCCAAAACAGGGCCTGAAAATAATATTTTCAATGTTATTTGTTTAACTACGGAGTATGTACGTACGTAGGTGCCCCCGCGACCTGTGACCTGCGTGCGCCCCTGACTCCACCTGTCTCTTACACATCGAGTGTGAGCCGCTCGCTGTGAGCGACCTGCAACAAAAGATTACACGGACGGCATTAACACGGCTAAATATTCATAATTATATAAGCGCCATTTATAATCTCAGTTGGTAATTAATTCAAGATATTTAGAACGAGACCGCTCACACAGTTAATGTCGTCCAAAAATACAGGTTAGATATAATATTTTAGCGGTCGCTCGTTGCCTACTTCCTCAATTTCGACTCAGTTAAGAAATATAAAGTTATAGTGCCTGCATAACACCTGTTTGAATATTACCTAAGTAGGCATACCTATAGGTAGAATGGTGTTTTATTGTAGGTACTTGGTTGTTGTAGTAGTACGAGCTATTATTTATTCTGTGGTACGAGTAGTACACCGTCGCTCGAGACCCCTTTGAGGTGTCACTCGATGGTTTATACTGCCTTGAGTCTCGAGTGCCTTATTTCAAACGGTCATGTTTGACGACCGAGTTAACGATGTTCTCTTGTTCTTTGCTCTATCTAGACGATGTGTTATACCGCAAGTCACATTTTTGATAGGTACCCTTATAGTTAAAATTACTGAGAACCTAATAATATGTAGCGCTAGCGGTGATGCGACACTCGTATGCTACGAAGCTAACGAGGGTCACGAGTATGTAGAACATTATTTTGTGTTTCCCTTAGGTAATGTAGTGTGTGGTCCTGGTGTTAAGAGTGCAGTAGTGCGGGTCGTATAGGCGACCGATTGCGCCATCCTCTCGCGACCCGCGATAACACAGCGCTCTGCCCGCGCCGCGCCGCCGCGCCGCGCCGCCGCCGGCGTCCATCGTCGGCGTCGTCGGTCGCCCGAGATACGCGGGCCAAGGGGCGCACGTTATCTCTCGCCCGCTAGCGGCTAGCGGCTACACTCGCCGGAAGCCGCGAGGCGCGAACACCACCCCTATCTCCAAGACAGTTAGACACACTTCAAGACGCCACCAAACAACTACTAGCAACGTAGAGGTCGTTCAGTTATCTCTCGTCTTAGTTATTTTCCGATTAGGTATTTCCAATTATCATGGATTCATGGATGTATTATGAATATCGGTCGCGTTGCGTCCGCGCTCGCGGCGCGGGGCGGTGCGGGGCGGCGCGGGGCGGTCGGGGCGATAAGCTTCGTTATCGGCGCGTCGCGATGTGCTGTTTGTGAACCATTATCGCTCGACATGTCCTCGCTCCGACACATCGATACAATTATTTTCCCCCATTCTATAACTCTATCTACTCTATTTATTTGCATTCACAATAGTTGCCGCACCGCACCCGCCCGCACCCGCACCCGCACCCGCACTAGCGCCGCGCCGCGTTCTACAAAATCAATGTAGGTGAATACTATAATTGGGTTAATTAGGTAAGGTATTACCCTACTAAGGTACCTGCTAAGGTTAGGTAATGGCCTTCAGGACTATTATCTAAGCTATGGTCGAGATACCGAAAGGAAAGAATAGTAAAAGGACTTCGATTCAAAAAATAAAGTTTTAAGGTCATTTTCAAGTAAGAATATCACGGAAATATGTACGTTAGACGACACGCAGGATTATCTATCCACAAACCACTTAAAATAAATAATTGAAAAAAATACATTTTTGGGGAAAGTCGGTTATATCGTACTGCCAATTAAATCGTACCACTTCTGAATTTCCTACTAAATGGGTCTTTTAAACTAAACTGGTAATGCCAAAGTGTGCCCCCACACTGCTCACCCGCAGTCCACCATTTGAAAAAACAATTTGTCGACAAAGGTGCGCGTGATCCGGTAAAATATGTTTTAGTGCCAGGGAATGCAAATATTATCAAACGTTCCTAAGCCAATAACTCGTAAAAAAGGTTAGCTATAAATAAACACACCGTCTGCACGATTCTAGTACAGTTTTGTACTAGATTATTGATGTTTATCCTGTAGTGTCTAGGTTTTAAGGTTAACTCGTGCTGTACTTTTTTTTTTAAATGACCTTGTTTGCTAAATCGTACCAGTCATTGTTTGGTGAATTGTACTAGTACGAAACTGAAAATAAGTTAGCTGAGCATATTCTTGTAGTGAAAAAGCACGTTTGGTGTAACGATAAATTATGTTCGGCGGGTCGCAATTGAAATTGCAGCGACACACATTCAGATTTTTTAAAATAAAGATAAACTTATGACTGGAAAGGCAAATTTATGAAAAGACACTAACAGCAGTGTTAGAAAACCGGAAAACACGTAAATGAATAGAAACGAATAGAATTTTCTGTTATTTGTGACTGTAGTACGATTTAAATACTTAGTGGTACAATTAAACCGATTGGTCGGCTAAATCGTATCAATGATAGTCCGCTGCAAAAAGTCATTTTTCTCCATGTTTAAGTAAACAAATGTCATGTCATGTCAAAAGTTTTTACTGTCGAAGTGCTGTTATAACAATTGTTATTATTTCGTTGTTTGTCATAATAGGATTAATCTACACTAATATGTACATAGATTTAAGCAATATTATCAAATAAAGAAATTTAAAAATTAAAAAAAAAAATTGAAATTGAAGTAAACAAATGGAATTGATTTTTATGTCACGTTATACATGATTTTTATGTCACGTCATGTATACACAATGAAGGTTGATATTTTGGCTACCTATAGCCAAAATATCAACCTTCATTGTGTATATTCATTAGTATTAGTACTGTCGTAAACGAGATATTTAGCATTAAGTAAAAAGTGGTCCAATATAACAGACTTTCCCTATACTTTTACATTTTTTTTTAATGTAAAAAAATGGAAAAAAAAGAACTTAATTAAACCTCTGTAGACTGACGTTGTGCATTTTTAGAGATTCAAAATAAGTTAACTTAACTTCTACTACAATATTATTGCATTTATGTACGTATTATGATTATTATTAGGTACCGTAGTGTCGAATGTCCGCGCCGCATCTACGCCACGTCCTCGCCGTATCCGCAGGGTCACAGCTGATCATCCTCCACGATAAGGTGGAATATTAAAATAACGTAACATTTCGATAAGTGACGAATGAGAACGACTTAAATATAACATCATGATAACTTTTCGAAGCTCAACCAACACACGAAGTTTAGATAAGTCCCGCCAACTTAACGATACGATAGTAGGGGCAGATCTTAAACTAACTAAACGGAGTTAGCTGATTGAATACAACAGTCTCGATGACGACTTCCTATATCCCTGAATGTAGCTTTACTAGGTACTAGGTAGGTAGGTACCTAGACCTCCTAGTATCAATCAATCACCATCAATCGATTTAAGGTAAAGTTAAATCCGAATGGAATATCTAAGTTAGTAGGTACTTAACCTACTCCTATTAAAAAAAATTGAAAGTCGCGGGGTATGTGAGTGGTGAGGCGCGGTTGTCGTGCGGGTGTGGGGTAACGTTAATGTGGAAAACCCTTTAGGGCACAGACTGAAGAGTGTCATTGGGAGAGGCTGAAGGATGAAGAGATTCCCTGGATTGATTTTAAAAGTCATTACTTAATTATTATCAACGTTGTGTGTGCCCGACTGCCCGATGTACACGAATTGTTATTCAGGCCGAAGAACATTATGTTAAGTGAACTATATGCTACTATGTGCTACTAGTGGGTACAGAATACAGATTATACAGATATCTACTAGTGAAGAACCTACATATCTATCTGTCGCTACCACGGATGACAATAAGTCGCTAGGTATTGGCATTGTAGAAATAAATATATACTTACCTATGTGGTCTGTCACGAAATGAAGTGAATCCGAATAATCTAGCTAGAGGATCGAGTAAGTAAGTAGGTGGGTACCTAACTACCTACTCTATCGTTCACGATAACCCTTGACTGGCGAGCGACGGCGAGCGCGGCGACCGCGATGCGGTGCGGCTATCTGCGGCTATCCGCGGCTTAGAGGTCCTATCACTAGGACATCACGTAACGGGTTTTAACTACGAATCTAACTAGTTCCAAGTTAGCTATCGCCAATTAGAAATTATCTGGCTATGTTCAAGAGATAGACAGCCAACAATCATTCTCCTAGATCCACAGTCCTGCACCCATATCATCTATCTAGTTGATAACTCAATTTCATAGGCACTATGCAGTACATTGCTGCTTTAATGTAACTTGGTAATCACCAGTGAAATAGCTCAAAGCAGCAATGTACCTACTGCATAGTCCCTATCAAACGGAGTTATCCACTAGAATCACTAGATAGATAATACGGGTGCAGATCTAAAATGAATCCAATAGAAACTTTTTCCCAGTAGCTGCTCTAATGAAATGTTTTTTTTTTTACTTAATCCACAGACCTAAGACCAAGTTCCTAAGTATTTAAAATTGAGAAAAACCCTACGGCGCGGACGCCTATAAAAAATACTTTTTTATTTTTCAAAATCATACCCTCCTTTCGCGAAATTCATCACTTATTTGAAAGAATTGTTAAATTAAAGCCCGTTTTTAGAAAACAGGTAGGTATTGCTTTTTTTTTTTCGGTCAGAGACTGTGTTGGCCAATTTGGAACAGCCAGGGTCAAGTTCTTGTATATTATTTCAAGTTCTAGAATAATTCAAGTTTCTTCTTATTTTAGTTTTGGGGTCGTACATCTTTTACAGCTTGCCAGTATCAAGTATTTTGCATGAAATTGCCCCGATCGGGCTCATAGTATCAAGTCAGGAGCTATGGTAAAGCGGTGGCAACTTTACCATAACCTTCAAGAGGCTTTGGAGGGAACGAAGGAAAGTCCATGTTTAACACTCAATTTTGTTTTCACTACACTTGTGCACATTCACGAAACTAAATTGAATAAGATTCCACCAAAATTACCCAATTTAACCGGGTTTACAACATAGTTTTACGAAAATAAAATTGGAGCACGACATGTTGTCTCCGCCTTCCCGCCAAAACCCCAGGTATTGCTGCTTGGCAATCTGAGGCTGGAGCAGACCGGATGCGTATACGTAAACGTAAGCGTAGACGTGAACGTACCACTGAGTTGCAATGTATGAAACTGTATGAGACAGGACACACTGCTTGCGTCGTCTACATTACGCAAGCAGTGTGTCCTGTCTCATACAGTTTTATAAATTACAACTCAGCGGTACGTGCACGTCTACGCTTACCTACGTCTACGTATACCTACGCATCCGGACCGGTCTGCTCCAGCCTTATTGTGTCTTCGCAAGGATCACTAATTTAAATGAATGACGTTCAACCTACGTTCAACCACAGAATTCGATATAATAACTACAACACGCACAAAGCACAATTACAATGTGTAAAATATACTCTATTTAGTAAGCGAGTAGGTTATTTTTTGTTAGGTACATGTGAAAGGAGAAAACGTTCCGCGCATAAAAAAGCACTCGGGGAATCTGTCCCCGAAGGTCTCTTTCACACAACTACTTTATCTGTGAGTTTTCGAAAAAAAAGTTCGAATTTCCAAAAGTCGTAGAACAAAACTTGTTTGCCTAGATGTCTAGAACAACCTCCTTTCGGCCTAACACCCTGTCCTTGAAACACCCTGTATAGTTTCAAATTACAATTTGTAATTTTCTATGCACCGTGGGACATTGACCTGAAATTGAATATTGTGAGCCTGAAATTCCGACTCCGTTTAATTATTACATTTATTATTTATAATGAAACCAAACACCTATAAAACATAATTAAAATTAAAAACTAAATTAAAATTAAAACTGATTAAAATAAAACTAACTAAAAACTAAAATAAATCTAAATCAGCTAAACTTTTGGTGGAGGGAAAAGTGCCCAGAATACTGGCTGCATTGCCCCGTTGTATACAAATACTTATTTTCTGGGCAAAATACAAGCCAGCATTTCGGTCACCCGAAGCCTCCACCAAACGTTTAGCTAGCTCTCTGTACAGCTCCAGAGCGGCCGGCCCCCACGGACCTAAAGTCTCCACCCCAAACGGCACAAACATGTAACCCCTATCTAGATGACTATATTTGTGCCGTTTAAGGCTTTCCGCTTTATCAGCGGCAGCTCCTGCCCGCACCGTGGTTACTGGAAGATGGGAAGGAGCCAACGTGTCCACACAAGTCGCATCCCAAACTAGGGGCCTACCCATCTTCCAAGGAACGAGAGTCATTCCAAATATTATTATTACATGTTTTTATTTATCGACCGAACGAGCGAAGCGAGTGAGGTTTACGTGGTGAAATGGCAGGCGCTTGTATGTTTGTTCGACGATAACTTGAGTACCGTTGCTCCGATCGTCACGATTTTTGGTGAATGGATATGAAAGGTCGATAAAATTTTTAAGTTCGAAGATGAGCAGGATCCCGACAGATCCTGCTCAACCAACCGGGGTTACGGAGATAGGGGGGGAAAGGGAAGGATGAAAATTATAATATACCCGAGTAGGGTGTCAAATGAAAGAGCGTAACGTCGGTGAAAATAATATGGTGCCTTGGAACTGATCTGATGATGGAGCTCGAAGGTGTCCACAGGAACTTGACTTTTTAAGAAAGATAGTGGTGTCGAGTTTGGTCTCGTTAAAATCATCACAAGTATATAATATCTAATCAATAATCTACTGCGAAGGTGAACGGGATTAGTAGGGGCATAGGGGGTGAAAAGAAGGGATGAAAATTGTTACGCAAACAAATATACCCGAGTGGGGTATCAGATGAAAGAACATAACGTCGGTGATAATAATATGGTACCATGGAACTGATCTGATGATGGAGCTGGAAGGTATCCACAGGAACTTGACTTTTTAAGAAAGATAGTGGTGTCGAGTTTGGTCCCGTTGAAATCATCACAAGTATATAATATCTAATCAATAATCTACTGCGAAAGTGAACGGGCGTAGGGGGTGGAAAGAAGGGATGAAAATTGGAAAGCAACCAAATATACCCGAGTAGGGTATCAAATGAAAGAGAATAACGTCGTTGACAATAATTTGGTCCTATGGAACTGATCTGATGATGGAGCTGGAATGTATCCACAGGAACTTGACTTTTTAAGCAAAATTGTCATGTCAAGTTAAGTCTCGTTGAAATCATCATAAGTATAATGTTATGCTTAGGTACCTAATCAATAATCTACTGCAAAGATGAGTGGGATTAGTAAGGACATGGGGGAGGGGGGGGGGGGTGAAAGGGTAGGATGAAAATTATAAAGCAAACAAATATACCCGAGTGGGGTATCAAATCAAAGAGCGTCACGTCGGTGATAATACTATGGTACCATGGAACTGATCTGATGATGAAGCTGCAAGATATTCACAGGAAACCGTGAGCTGTTTGGACGGCAGTGTTGAGTGTAACATATGTACATCATAACCACCTAGTCACATGAGATTGCTTACAATTGTATAGGCATCGGCATAGTAATCCGTCGCTATTTTTGCTCTATCTTTTGTCGCACAACGAGACAAATTTGGACATAGGACACATAGACTAACAAAAGTGTTACATTTCGAAGATGCCAATAATGTTGATCTTTAATCTTCACAAGTTAGGCCTTAAGAATAAGGCTAACCCCATGTTTTTCCGTGGGTGTCGTAAAAGGCGACTAAGGAATCTGGGGGAGACTAGCAAACCTTAAGTTCTCCCGCGTGGTGCGGTGGCGGATCAACTTTTTGGTCTCTAGGAGAGTTGGCCGCGACTACTGCGACCCCAAATAAAAAAAAACTATTTGGGGTTTAGCGGACCCTGGGCTCCTGAGAGGCATGCAACTGGGAACATCGCTCAGATGAGAAGAGAAGAACTAGGTTTTACATTCCAGTTTGCAGTTTGTTACTCTTTTTACTTTTTAATACTTGTAGCTTGGAACTTTTTTTGAAATCGAAACCACAATTTAGGAGAAGACAAATACAAAGTATTCAAATCTCGATAAAAAAGCAACGTGGAAATGCTATGTTGATTTGTGCATCCTCACATGTAATATAACCCGAGTAAAGTTAGAGGGAAAAACTTATCTTCTGTGCAAGATATTCATATCGTTTTTGAGCTCCTGGACATCGTTACCATAAGACGTCGCCTTACCATCTATTTACTATTATAAAGCGGAAGAGTTTGTTTGTTTTTTTTGTTTGTTTGTTTCTCAGGAACCACTGGTCCGATTTGAAAAATTCTTTCGGGGTTGGATAGTCCATTTATTAAGGAAGGCTATAGGCTACTTTTGATCCCGATATTCCCACGGGATCGGGACTTATGCGGGTGACACCGCGGGGAGCTGCTAGTCTACTATACAAGGTGTAATGATCTCTATCATCCAGAAGGAGGTCAAGACAGAGTGTGAAATACTTTAAGTAGGTGGGAACACTATTTTAAGTATTTTGTGAAAATAAAAACATGTGAGGTCTCAGTTTGTTACTATTAATAATTTTATTACCTATAGTATTTTCAAACGACTTCACAAAAGTAGGAGGTTTCTCAATTCGACGGTATTTTTTTAGCTTAAATATATTGTTAGCACTGCCCCTACCATGCACCCTTAAAGAAGCTACCCGCATTATAAAAGCGGAGGACGCGTGGCGACGGGTTCATTTGCTGGCTGGTCTCTGGAACGCAAGGACGTAGTAATAGGAACTCTAAGTGTACTTCTCGTTATTTTTGGACACGTGAGCCATTTTTGTTTACGATTGTTTTGTGTTATTTGTTAAAAGTGTAAGTGATTTATTTTGTTTCTTTAATTAAGGTGATTTGTCATAAATTTTGGTTCTGTTATTTTGTTTGATTATTAAATACTTAGGTTTGATTTTGTTATGTTTTTTTTAATTAAATTTACTTCAAGTTTATAAAATCAGAAGTGGGATAAAGATCACACTTGTTGATTATCTAACGAACCAAACTTTAGCAAATCTACCCACTTGTTTACGTTTTCTTTGTTTTTTTTTTTTTTTTTTGTTCTCGAACTGATTTTTAAGTATTATCGTAATGACGGGTAGTAAATCACGTCGAAGATCTAGACGTCGTTTGCAGAGTGGCTCGCGTGTTCGGTCGCGAAGCCGTTCGCGTAGTTATTCTAGCCGTGACGCTCGCCGCGAGTCACGTAGGAGGGACAGATCACGATCTCGAACGCTTAGATCAATCTCGCGATCGCGACATAGTCGTAACTCGTGTGACGTTAGAACGCCCCATAGCAACATTTCAAGTAGGCATCAATCTAAGAATGTTTCGCATAGGGACCGGTCTCGAGATGTTTCTAGAGACCGACAACGTTCAAAAGACAATTCGAGGCGCGAACGCCGGTCGCGATCCGTTTCACAAAATAAAAATAATCGTGACGCATCGCGATCACACCATAAAACTCGAGGTAGGTCGCCGATCGAAAACACTAACGGAAATAGTTATTCGAATAAAGCACCCGATAATGCTACTAACGGTTCCCTCCCGGGTTTTAATAACGAACTACCCGCATCCGTTAGTCGATCGATCGGTGACGAACCGTCGACGTCGGTTAGCGCCCAATGCTCTGAGGCATCCACCATCGCACAAGCTTTGATACAGGCTCTTAAATCAGTGCAGCCGAATACGGCACCAAATTATTTTGTTTCGAACTTTGACCCTACTATTCACAATATCGAAGTTTGGTGCGAAGAGGTGGATCGCGCCAAAGCAACAAACTCATGGACTGATAGCGAGTGCTTGTCTCGCGTTGCGTCGTGTCTCAAGGGCGATGCTAAAGTGTGGCTGTCGGAGTGGGTGACTAACGATCGTACGTGGACTAACTTCAAACTAGAGTTTAAACCTCTTTGCCCGACTAAACTTGATTACGCAAACATTTTGTTTGAAGCAATGAAGTCCACATCCGATAATTACCCCACGTACTCCGAGTATGCACGCCGAACGCTCCTACGTCTCAGAATAGTTCCGGGTCTTAGCGATGAACTTAGAACACTTATTGTTATCCGAGGCATCGATAACCCCCAAGTACGCGCTGCCACGGCAAATGGTGACGTAACCTCTCAAAACATAGTGTCCTTTCTTTCTATCTACACAAAACCTAACAGGGGCAATAGCAATAACACGTCCGGCTCTCAAGTCCCATATAGGAAACGTTTTCTTCAGAATACTAAGTCGCGTGGTGAGAGTGGGGCATGTTTTAATTGTGGTTTGAAGGGCCATATCAGTCGTAACTGCCCTAAAAAGCTCAAGCCTAGTACTCAATCCAAATCTGCGTCAAGTACAAGTTCCGTCGTGTGTTCCTACTGTAAAAAACCAGGCCATGTAGAAACCAACTGTTTTGCTAAACCACGTGCTGATCCTAGCAATTGCCCACGTAAAGTTAACTTGTGTTCTGAACAGTCCTTTTATCCGAACAATAACAACGACATAACAACCGCTGTAATTAGTGGTGTCCCAATAGACGTTCTTATTGATACGGGCGCCTTAAACGTATCCCTTATATCTTCTGACGCATTACGGTATGTTTCTACTCAACCAAAGAATAAACGATGTGTTCTGAAAGGCATTAGTGATAAAGAAATAATTTCTACTTCTTACGTGACGGTTATATTAGAATTTGAGAACATCGCAATCGAGGCAGATTTAGTAGTCGTACCATCAAGTTGCATGAACACCCCGATCATAATAGGAACAGACGTACTCAACCGCGAGGGGGTTACATATGTTAGGACGAAAGATAAGCAGTACTTAACGCATTTGTCAAACGTGTCACTTAAAGTTAACTCTATTCTGACTAATAGCATCTTAGACGTAAATTCACCATTGCTAGGAGATGAACGTAAAGTGTTGATGAGTGTAGTTAATGAGTTTTCCGAGTTTCTCATATCTGGTACAGCTACGACCACCGTTAAAACTGGTAAAATGGAAATAAAGTTAACCAGCCTCACTCCCGTGGTGTATAGACCGTACAAACTGTCATATCAAGAAAAATTAAAAGTACGCGAAATTACCAGTGACCTTCTGTCCAAAGGCGTTATTAGGCGATCACAGTCTGAATATGCAAGCCCCATAATACTAGTAAAGAAGCGTGATGGTTCTGATAGACTTTGCGTTGACTTCAGGGCACTTAACAGAATAACAGTAAAGGATCGATACCCTCTTCCTTTAATCGATGACCATGTTGACCGGTTAGGAAGTCATAAATACTTCTCAAGTCTCGACATGGCTACTGGTTTTCACCAGATACCCATTAAGGAGGAGTGTATACACCTTACAGGATTCGTCACGCCAGAAGAGCATTTTGAATACCTCAAAATGCCCTATGGCTTAGCCAATTCTCCCATAGTGTATCAGCGAATAATAAATGATACCCTGCGCACCCTGATCGATGAAGGCCATGTTTTAGTTTACGTAGACGACGTTCTTCTACTCAGTAATTCCATATCTGACGGAATAGATTTATTGCGCAGAGTGTTATTTACGCTGACCCAAGCCGGGTTCTCTGTGAACCTTAAGAAATGCACTTTCCTGACTACAGAACTCGAATATTTGGGCAGAGTAGTGAGTGCCGGCAAGGTTAAACCAAGCCCAAGGAAGGTAGAAGCACTGTCTAACACTTTACCTCCGGAAAATGTTAGACAGGTTCGTCAGTTCCTAGGTTTGGCAGGATACTTCCGCCGCTACATAAAGGGGTACGCTATAAAAACAGCGTGTATAGCTCACCTTACAAAAAAAGGAGTGGAATTCTCCTGGGGATCTGAGCAGGAACGAGTTCGTCTGGAGATAATCCAGCACTTGGTTAGTGAGCCCATACTTACTATTTTCAATCCACTTCTCCCCACCGAAGTCCATACGGACGCGAGTAGTATAGGCTACGGAGCAGTTCTTCTCCAAAGCCACCCTGATGGCAAGAAACACGTTGTTGCATATTTCAGCCGTGCAACTCAGGGTGCCGAGAGAAAGTATCACTCCTATGAGCTTGAAACACTAGCTGTGGTGAAGGCTCTGCAGCAGTTTCGACACTACCTCGTAGGAGTGAGATTTGTAATCGTCACGGACTGCAACGCTCTAAAGGCAACAGAGCGAAAAAAAGATCTTATACCTCGTGTGGCTCGATGGTGGATCTATCTTCAAGATTTTGATTTTGCCATCGAGTACCGCAAAGGTATAATGATCCCGCATGCCGACTACCTCAGCCGCAATCCTCAAGCTTCTGTAAATCAGATATCAAAGCCCCAAAACTGGGCACAAATAGCCCAAGCCGCTGATGATGAGACGCGCAACTTACTACAGAAGCTTCAGGAGGGTGGTCTCGACTCCACACGGTATGTACTACGTAATGATCTGCTGTATTACCGCTACATAGCCGTGGGGGAAGAGCCAAGACTACTATGCTACATTCCTAAGGGACATCGACTGAGTCTTCTCCGAGTGTTCCATGATGAGCATGAGCATATCGGCGTTGACAAGACGATGGACCTTGTCTTGAAGCATTTTTGGTTCCCTAATCTAAGACAATTTGTTGTGAAGTATATTAAGCACTGTTTAGTCTGTGTATCAAAGAAACGTGTACCCCGAGCTCCTTTACAAAACATTACCTCGTGGCAAAAGCCCGATGTACCGTTTCACACCATACATGTAGATGCTTTAGGTCCCTTACCTGTCTCCGAAGGGTTTAAGTTTGTCCTTATTGTAATCGATGCATTTACTAAATTCTGTTTGTTATATCCAATTTGCCGTCAAGATACGACCGAGCTCAAACGCGTAATTACCCAGGCTATCTCACTATTCGGTACACCGAAATTATTAGTTACTGATAAGGGTCGCATGTTCGAATCAAGCGAATTCGTGTCATGGGTTAAAGATTTAGGATGCGACATCCATTCAATAACGCCAGAAATGCACCACGCCAATGGACAAGTAGAAAGGTACGTGCGCACGGTTCTCAATATGATCCGGATTGAGGTCAACCACAAAGGTTCATCTTGGGCGGAGGTGCTGTGGAAACTACAGCTCGTTATAAACATCACTAAGCAAAAGTCCACTCGAGCTTCACCGTTGAACCTCCTCATTGGCGTTGACGCAACTACACCGGTTATTAGATCGTTAATTCGCGACGTCGCGATGCCAGATTCTTCTGTCAACAGAGAGGCCACCCGAGAAATTGCTAGGAGTCGGGCTCACCAGCTCCTCAGGGTGAACCAATCCAACCAAGATGAACATGTCAATCGCAACAGGAGCGCAGCACGGCAGTTTAGTCTCGACGACCTGGTTTTCGTCATTAAATACTCTCAGTCAACAGGAAAGTTGGACCCGGGTATGCGGGGTCCATACAAGGTGACTAAAATTCTGCCAAGCGGACGCTACGAATTAAAACTGCTTGCCGGTGGTTATGGGAAGAAAACGCAGGCTGCTGCGCAATTCATGGTACCCTGGCAGGGCGAGTGGTGTCCGGAGACGTGCGCTTCGTTCTTCGAAAGTGAGTACGATTCATTTCGATTCGGCTACCTCAGATACGACATTGCTTTTCATTATGTTCTTAATAGTTTTGACAGATAGCATTAGTTGACTAGAAAGTAGACGTTTAATTTTTATTTCTTACTGCGCACAAAGATAAGTTTTAGCAATTACAGTTAGGATTAATTTCCCCTGTCCCCTCTCGTTAGGCTTATGCGCTAGGCTATGATAGACGACTTTAGGTAGGACTAGACATTGTTAGGAATGTAGTAAACAGTTAGGAATGTAGTTAGAATAGGGTGGTAGTGTCGTGTGTGCGGTGCTGAACGAAATGAATGATTGCCCTATCTGCACAAGATGTGCATAGTGTGATTGGATACCCGTGTCTGCGTAGCTTAATGCATAGTCGGGTCAGTAATGTTTTCCCTTAATGCACGAGATGCATAGTGGGAATAGTTACCCGTGTCTGCGTAGAATGTATGGTCGGTAATCTGTTCCCGTTCTGTACAAGATGCATAGTGGGGGCAGATGCCCGTGTATACATTGTATAGCATAGTCGGGTACGGGACGTTACGTGTTTCCCTGAGTGGGAATGGTCCGTGTCTGCACAAGATGCATAGTCGGACGGACGCATTGGATGCGTGGAATGAGTCGTGCTGGTTGGCGCCGGGTGACGGCAGGCGCAGGCAAAGCGGCTGGGTGCTGCGAGGGACCAGGCGCATCGGCAGACGCAAACACGAGTGCGCATAGGGCGCAGCTTACCAAAGGATGAAGTGTATACAGGAACAAAGGCCTTTTTGTTTATTTACCTTGTAATTATGTATGGTTGTGAACGACTAGGTATGAAAGAAGGAAACGCTAAATGAGACGACGAATGAATTAAATGAAAGGTTTAATTGCGAACAGAATGGTTGAAAGTTTTGAAGCAGTTTGTTGTATTTCATTTCAGTATACAAGTCGTTGTGAAGACGGGATGCGTATTAACATCTGTTTTTTTTGTTTTAGACGATGTTGACACTGCTATTGACACAGAAGCAGGTCCCTCATCGAGGTCTGGGGAACCCGGTCCTGAACCATCTATGCCTCCTCTGGATCCTGATGTCGACGTTGAGTCTTTGTCAGGAACCGCCGAGCCTTATACCGTCGTCGAGGACGACTCCTAGATCAGGAGAGGCCGTGTTAGCACTGCCCCTACCATGCACCCTTAAAGAAGCTACCCGCATTATAAAAGCGGAGGACGCGTGGCGACGGGTTCATTTGCTGGCTGGTCTCTGGAACGCAAGGACGTAGTAATAGGAACTCTAAGTGTACTTCTCGTTATTTTTGGACACGTGAGCCATTTTTGTTTACGATTGTTTTGTGTTATTTGTTAAAAGTGTAAGTGAT
>OY292397.1:32015752-32122038 GCA_958496205.1 Idaea biselata | reverse complement strand
GCCAGCCGGGCCGCGAGACATCGTGGAACCTTGCTATTATCTACCATTAGACTAACGATATCTTCATGGTGTCTATTGAAATTATTTAAAAGTACATAACTGCAACGGGCATACGTGGACAATGTTAAAAAACGTAAGTATAATTATAGGTATGGTAGGTAGGTAACAGTGTATGTAGGTACGTTCGACATCAATGTAATGGCGCTATACAGCATTTGAAATAAAAAATATATTACCCATAGAAAAATATTTATTGTAAATTACGAATTACTACTAAAATAATGTAAGTAATATAGGTACTAATGTGTGTTACAAACTATTTATGTTCGTAAGGTCTAAATGATAATAATATGTAAGTAGGTATTTCTAATCTAACTTAGCAAAATAGATAATTGTAAAACTAGTAGTATCATTATCTAACTATATTATTATAACATTAAGCAAAGAAAATATTGGTTTGTTAATTTGTATTGCATAGGTTCTGAATTCTTCTTTTTCACGTTTTTTATACATTCGATATTTTTTGTTACACATCGATAGATAAGCGTTTGACCACTATATCACCTGATGGTAAGTGATGATATCATCTAAGATGTATCTAACACGCTCATCTAGAAGAAGGAAGACGGCAGTGGAACAAGATCCATCCCGTCTTCCTTGGTGGCTGCACAGGCCAACGTATCGGAACACAGACGAGTCCGCTTGGCGCTACGACTTAGACTGGTGCCGCGGCCGTAGCCTCTCACCAAGAAATCCTTTTTCCCCCTTTTCCCCCCTATCGATGTTTTAAACATTGCTATTAAAACGTGGGTATTTTAATTTAGGAGTTTTAAGGGCCCTATTGCCGCTTAACTCAAAATCCCTGTCGGGCTCATCGCAAAATTGTTGATTATTTAATGACGGAATGTCGTAGAACTTTTATTTGTGTATGGATTGTAGGTGACATTGTTTCCAACATTTTGGTGTAGTTTTAATACGAAAACCTCCTATTGGTGCAGAGTCTATCGAAATTTTAGACAAAAAATGTCTGTTTTGGCTAAAATGTCGATAGGCTTTAATACGTTTCGACATATTTGTCTGGAAACTGCACTTAAATTTCGGAAACAATGTCGATTACAATCCATACACAAAAAAAAGGTCAACAACATTCCGTCATGAAATAATCAACAATTTTCGATGAACCCGACATGGATTTTGAGTTTAGCGGGTATAGGGCTCTTAAATAGTTATCCATCATCGGTGTAGGTAAATTAACGTGGTGGAAAAGTACAAGGTGCAGCATGTAGCGGCTACATGAGAGCGAGCTCTCGTTTGACTTGCGCGGTGAAGGCGGCGGTCGCCTCCGCGAGGTCCTTGTCTCCAGCGATCGCGTCCAGCTCGGTGGTGGACGTCTGTGGGCTGCCTTCCTCTGCCTGCCGCGCCTTCAGCCGGATCTCGCGGAGCCGCGCCTCCAGGATGCGCTCGCGCTTGCTCTCACGCTCGAACATCTAACGAGAACATAACACATCTAAACATTGCTAGGTATATTTCATAGGCGTAAAAATATTCTATTCGAAATAGCAAAAAAAACCTAACGACTGACGTTAGCATATAACAAGTTCAACATTTTTCCTACATTTAGTCTTATTTTTCATTCATTCATTCAATTCATTTATTCACTATAATCATGGTACAAATTAGTTGGAATATATAAGTTCGACATGATTTGCTCTATTGAGCGTATAGTATCTTAAATTTGTCTACCATCTAATTCAATATTAAAGTTTCATCACAATTTTGTTAAAATACTATTAGATAATGTCAAGATTAATAATTAGTAAAATGTCAAATAAGAAATTGAGAAATAAGACAAAAGTGATTAGATAGACAGAGAACACAATGAATGTCAAGTAGGTAACCAATAACTCGTACAATAATATAGAAAACAATGTCAATATGGTTAATTACAACATACTTCAAATAATACAATCGGGTACAATTTCTTTTATGTCATAATAACATTTTTCACATAAAAACTTATAAAGTTCCTTTTTAAACTTGTTTAACGTCAGTTGTCTAAGATTAAATGGGAAAGCATTGTAAATTTTAGCACACATTCCATAGACACTTTTATTGCTACCTGTTAGTCTAAACTTTGGTTCGATCAATTTTTTGTAATTACGGTCTCTTAACCTTTCAGAGTAGGTATTGGGCTTCTCTTTGAAATACTCAAAATTGGTTTTCACGAAAACACATACCTCATAAATATACAGACAACATAATGATAGTGCGTTCGTTTCTTTAAAAAGAGGTTTACAGTGATATGTTTGATCATTTATGTTAAATAATGCTCTCATACATTTTTTTTGCGCAGTAAACACAAACTCTGCTTCACAAGAGTTACCCCAGAGAATCAAACCATATCTTAAATTAGACCCCACATAACCATGATAGGCCATTAAGCCAATTTTAAATGAGGAAACATTTACAATTCTTCTTCAATTTTTAACCCGTCCGTTGTGGTGAACGATTACCCTTACGATTGTAAAAAATTGTGATTAATTTACCTGTGTCAAGCGAGGTTTATCGTTATTTTCCGTCATCGCCAAGCTGTTCGTTAATTCAGCCATGTAAATGTTTCCTTTTTGACTTCCACACGCGACCAAATGACCCTTAATAAAAAATAATACGATTACAAACTGGTTTTCTTGCAAAATAAAAAATTACAATGTGCAATTCTTACCGCTTCCTGTATTTTGAGCCGCAGCAGAGGTTCCTCGCAGACCTGCATGGTGAGGACAGGCTCGTGCTGTCGTCGCAGCAGGTCCCACATGGCCAGCACGCCGTTCCACTGCGTGAGCACCATCAGCGACAGCCTGGGACACGACACACGTTACATGGTACCGGCCAGCCAGCGACCGACCGAGCTGATGGTCGAGCTATGTGCCCACCTGGTGGGGCTCCACGTGCCGGCGGTTATCTTGTGCCGCAGCGGAGGCGACCACACCACCGCAGACTCGCGACAGTCCTCGCTCCACACGCGCGCCGTCCAGTCGCCTACTGTCAGGAAGTTCTTCAGAAAGCCAGGGTTTCGTTCCAGAGACCATACCGGACCAACGTGAGCGTCATACTGATTTAATACAATAATTATTATAAAATTTAAGTACGACGATTAATACCTTACATCATAAAATTGTAATCACAAAGAAACACTATTACTACACTACCTTAGCTGGAAGTTTTTCCATTGGCGTTTTTCCTTTTCTGTTGCCACCGATGACGAGACCGTTTTCAGTGCCTACCATGAATCTGGTTGGGATCGTGGGTTCGAACTCGGCGACGCTGACGCCGCTCGCGTTGACCATGCTCTGCACATCGAATGATGATTTGACGACGTCGATGATCATTTCTTCTGTGGGTTCGCTCATGTTGCGAACGTCCCACCATTTACAGCAGCCGTCTGGTCCGGCAGAGTAGAACTCCTGGCCAGACTTGGCGTTGATGAAAAGCACGCTCCGCACGAAGTCCCTGTGCGCGACGTGCGGGGGGCAGAGCACGAAGGGCGCGCCTCCATTGCGTGCATCCCAGACCCCGACCTGGCCATTCATCAGCCCGCCGGCCACCATGTGCACGTCGCGCGTATTGTACTGCAGGTCGAGTAGCGGACACGGCGGTTCCATTTTCACTTCGGGATAGTTCGCGTTCTCGACGTCCCATATGTAGGACAGGGAAGGACTGCGAGGGTTCCTGTTGAAGTCTACGTCGAGGTACGTGACGGCGAATTTGTGCCCCCCCTCCGGCTGCCACGTGATCGAGCTGATCGGGCGCGGAGGGCTTTGCGGGTCGCGGTACACGTTCACCGTCCTGCAACCTATCTTCTCGGGAGCTGGGACTCCTTCTATCTCCGTATAGTAAGTTCTATACAAGTCTATTGCGTTATTTTGATAAATGTAGTGCTCCATTCCCTATACAAAACACAAATTATCGGTCACCCATCGAAATAATGACCGCGCCAAGCGTTGCTTAACCCGCACGGCAGGTACAGCTAGGCTAATGAGCTCCTCCCCCTCCCCCCCCCCCCCCGAAGGGTTCCCGCCTTGTCGTGGCGGGGGGGCTTAGTAACCGTGGCTTGGTCACCCACGGTGAAGCGAAAAGGAATCTGAGGAGGGGCCGCTCATCAGGGCTTTAGGGTAAAGCCAACGATGAAGCGGCCAGTAGGCTGCGTGGTGTATGGGCGCCACGCAACTGAGGCGGGCCGTAATGCCGTATGGGAGGTATTGCGGCTGAGAGTTGCGGCGGGTTTTTTAAATTTTTATCAAATTTTTTTATTCGTTTTTCTATTGACTTGATGTCCGGATAACCTGACTTGATATCTGGATAAAGAACAGTCTAGGTATATGTTCGATGTATAATCAAAATCCAAAGGTATATTCATACGACAATTTTTCAAATTTTCTGGGATCCGGAAATCAAGTGTTGACATACTTCTCCGTTACAAAGTTCTGATTAATTATAAAAAAGCAGAAAAAAATATATTTTACAGATAACCGGATTTGATGTCCGGATAACCGGACTTGATATCCGGATAAAAAATAGCGTTTATGTTAATCCAAGTCTCAAACTATGTTCAAACTAAATTTGGTTGCAATCGGATGAGCCGTTTTTGAGATTCGCGTAGACATAGCCAAGGACATATAGAAAAACGAAAAACAGATGAACAGACAAGCAAACAAACAGACAACCAGAGAAACATAAAAATAAGTTGTATTGCTTCAATAGGTACCCATGCAATTTATTTATTTTAATATCTTTCAAAACAGACATCATTTAGTTACAATTTTATTACATGTATAAATTGTCAAGTTTTCCAAAACCAAACAGGCTACAGCTCGAAAACCATCAGGCCTATCAAAGCAAGACATAGAACATTATGGTTCAGGATTTAATGAGGATCATTTTATCTTTTGACACTTCTTTCATATCTATTATAGTTTTCCCAAAAAAGTTAAAAAACTGTTACCTTGGACAAACTTGACGGTGAGGGGGGGTGTAGCGGCCGGTGGAGAAGGGGGGGGGGAGAGTGGTGAATCTTGAAGACCACATCCGAAGGTATATGTCACCAAAGTTTCAAAACTTTATAAATTTGTTTCATTTCCCCATACATTGAAAACATAGAATTACCGAGCTAAAAAGAGAAATGTCTGACAAAAAGAGAAAGTGATAACCCCTGCGAGTGACATGACGCAGTGAATGTAGGGATCGTCTTTTTCAATACGTCGTCGGTAGCGCTGTGTGGCCTCCGGATCATGGATGTTGACGTCGTTGGGCCATCCTCCTTCCGCGTGCTCGATGCCCGTCGTCGCATACTCAGCGCTGGAAATAAGGGTTTGTGTCAGCCATCGCGCGTGGGTCGCACGTGGGTCGCACGTGGCCGCGTAACGGTCACCCACCGGATCGTGTTGATCTCGTGCTGGGAGTAGCGCGGCGTGTTCTGTATCGACTGGTGCACCGGGTTGCGCAGCATGTAGTTCTTGTGCTCCGGGACGTGAGTCACGATGCTGTCACAGAGCAGGGGACCTGACTCGCAGAACAGAGGCTGACGACCGCAGGCGTTTCGGCGTTTCGTGTATTGAAACGTTATCTCCATTTTAAACGATTAATACTTCAACTTATGCAAATGGAAATTAGGTAGGTACTCTTTTTTATTGTTATAGTTTATGTTTGAAATGTAAACTATATTTATAAAGCTTTGCAGTTTCTGGTGTTGTTTATTATATTTCAAAAGTTTATTGACTTTATAGTTAACAGTTTTTTTGAATTCGGATATGTATGTCATATCCATAGAGTTGTCATGTCATAACAATTATTCCTCTATTGCCTTTCTTAAAATTTGTCTTTGGTTGGTGTTTTTATGAAAAGTTTTTATTTGCAGACGTCAAACCACTTGTCCCTCGGCTCTCGGTCCGCTACCGCTCTGCTCTCCCGGTCACGCCACGTATATTTCAAAGTTACTTTTATAGGCTTACTACTCACTACGTAATTTTAGCAAATTTGAAAAACAAAATCATAAGATTTTTTAAATAAATTATATTAATACTTACCTATAAATAATTACAAAAACATCTTTAAAAATACATTGGAAATTAATATTCAAAAATTAAAAATACTTTTAAGAAATTTAAAAAAATATGGTAATAAAATCTAATTACACAAAGTAAAAATATACCTATTAAAAAAAAGAAACGGTGTTGTTATTATAATATGACATAAACACCATGATTACAAGAAAATACAAAAGAAATCAAATGTTAAGCGACATGATATGATATGATATTATAGTTGTGCGATCTCTTTCCTGACGGCGGCGAAGTAGTCTGCGGTGGCCTCGACGAGGTCCTTGTCTCCGAGCGCGGCGTCCAGCTCGGTGGTGGAGGGCTGCGGGCTGCCTTCCTCCGCCTGCCGCGCCTTCAGCCGGATCTCGCGGAGCCGCGCCTCCAGGATGCGCTCGCGCTTTGACTCTCGTTCCAGTACCTGCGTTATGAATGAAGCAACATTTAACCACCTGTTCCGCGGGAAGTAGACTCCCGACTCTGAATATAGATACACTTACCGCTGTCAGTAGTTGCTTGTCGTTTTTGTCTGACTGGGCCAAGCTATGTGAGGCCTCGATCATGTATATGGTGCCTTTGCTACTCCCACAGGCGATAAACGTCCCCTATTGAAAATAGATAAGGTTCATAGACAAAAAAAAACATAACGGGACAAGAGTAGCAAAATATATGGAAACTACCGGCGGGCGGCGTCCTGCGATTTCATCCACGTAAGTCCCGATCCCGCAGGAATTAAATAAATAAATCATTTATTTCCACAATTTCGATAAATACTTTCTTAGTGGATGCCTTAGACCAGCGGTTTGGGCTTCGCGTTGATAAATAGTTCATCAAATCAGTCAGGACTTTGAATTTCATAAGCATAGATAATACCGATTCGTGCATCTGTAGGCGCAGCAGAGGTTCCTCGCAGACCTGCATGGTGAGGACAGGCTCGTGCTGTCGTCGCAGCAGGTCCCACATGGCCAGCACGCCGTTCCACTGCGTGAGCACCATCAGCGACAGCCTGCGACACGACACACGTTACATGGTACCGGCCAGCCAACGACCGCCCGAGCTCATGGTAGAGGTCGAGCTATGTGCCCACCTGGTGGGGCTCCACGTGCCGGCGGTTATCTTGTGCCGCAGCGGAGGCGACCACACCACCGCAGACTCGCGACAGTCCTCGCTCCACACGCGCGCCGTCCAGTCGCCTACTGTCAGGAAGTTCTTTAGGAAGCTGGGATTGCGTTCTACAGACCACACCGGACCAACGTGAGCTTCAAACTAGGTACATTAAAATAAAATGACAAAGTTAGTTGGCGATAATGAACGCAATATTATGAAATGTCGAGTAACAATTTACAAGCACGCGTTTACAATATTTGTTTGAACATGCTTATTGCTAAACTAAAGTTGGATTCGGAGACAGTTTCAGTGGCTGGTGAAGAAATGGGACTTCCATCAAAGTGAGCGGAGTGAAGTCAATGATGACAGCGAATACGCCGCTAACTGTCTGCTTTAAATTTTAAACTTGATAACATTTTTGGTAAGCAGGCACATTTTTATTATATTTAATATAAAATCTAAACCTATCAGTGATTTGGTCCACGATCAAGCAATCAAGTATGTACAAGATCAGGAAAATTATTTCCCATGGCAGGTTTATCTGGGGGCACGGTAGAGCCCCCGCCAAGACGAGCCAGCGAAGCGTACGGGCACTATCTACCTTTTCTCGAAAGGTTTCGTCGCTATTTTGAACCCTCATAACTTGGGTTTGGAATATACCAGATGAATGTAAATCACGGGGTATAATGTCAATAGGGAACTCAAGAAAAATACACAGTTTCAGTTACATAGCTCCTATAGTTTAGATTTTATTGATATCTAAAAACCCCCGATTTCGTCACTGACTCATTCACTCACTCACTCACTCACTCACTGATGATCATCAAAATTCAAATGGTACTTCCCGAAGTCCTAGAAAGCTAAAATTTGGTATGTAGGTTGGTATTAGTACACAAACAGCTATAAAATTCTAAAAGTTGAAACTTTCACCCCCCAACTCCTAAATTTAAGGGATGGCTATTTGTATGAGACTTTCGCAAATTTTGATGCTAGAGGTAGTACAACTTCTTATTATAAATAATAAAATACAGAAAATCAGGATTTTTAGTAATTCACCCTCTACACTTTAAATTAGGGGATGTAATTAAGCGCCCCCACAACACCTAATGTGTATAAGAGGTGCTTGAGGTATGAAAATTGATTGATAATTAGAAAGGTTTACCGCTGTCGTACAGTGATGGACAACAAGAATATATTTAAAAGTTGTTTCGCTATCCGCCAGTGATGGCCAAACAAGTGGTAAACATTGGAAACATGGGATTAAACGCCGTACCTACGGCGTAACGTGTAAGTCGTTAATAAACGACCTATTGTAAATGAAAAACAAGAAAAAACAATACTGATGTGAATACATCTACTATACCTACTAATATTATCAAGCTGAAAGTTTCTTTGATGGGAAAAAAATTGTAATAATTAGGCAAACTACAAAAAGAGATGAAATCCCCTCAAAAACATTTTCATGTAAAATGTAGCCAAGACGAGAGCGAGATCATATGATGGGCACTGTCAAAAAGTTATCAGATGTCATGTACCTAAAGCCAAGCTTATAACTCTACACGCCCCAACTCCACAAGCACCTTACTTCACAAACTCAACATCTTAGCCAAAATATATGGGCTTAGCCGTTTCATTACCGCAAGAACAAATGTTTAACAGAAAGAAAACCCATGCATGGTAGCGAAACGGCCAGCCATATATTTGGCTAAGATGTTGAGTTTGTGAAGTAAGGTGCTTGTGGAGTTGGGGCGTGTAGAGTTATAAGCTTGGCTTTAGGTACATGACATCTGATAACTTTTTGACAGTGCCCATCATATGATCTCGCTCTCGTCTTGGCTACATTTTACATGAAAATGTTTTTGAGGGGATACAATATAGCTAAATGTGTTCGAGTGATCAGACGAGACAAGTGTGTAAAACGTTTGATATGCGTTTGATCAGGGTGGTCCAACTAGTGACGTCAATAAACTTTTTTTAGATTCCTCACACCTGGGGGTATCCGAAAATACCCCATGTATGTTCAGCGTTTTGTTGTAGTTTAGGAGTTATGGCTTTTTTTCTCATTTTCTACTAAAATGCGACCACTGACACCTATTTGGTTATACTAACTGCAATAATTTAGATAATTGGCTGATTTCTTTTCAAATGTGGAGCTGAGTAATTAGGGTCATGTTACCTGTTACAAAAAAAAAGGCGTAACACAAAACAAACCGTTACAAATAAAAAAAGTATTTCATAAAGAGAGCGTAGACAAAACGCTATAAACACTTTAAAGAGCAATTAAAAGAAAAACTCGTCTAATATTTTTTTTCCAAACTAACTTCAAAGACTTCCTTACTTTATTAGCTATCTACCCTATCATTTTTATTGGTCTATAATTAGAGGATCATAGCAAAAAATTTATTTATCTACCCTATTCATTTTGTTGGTCTATCATTATAGGATCATATCAAAATTTTTATTTTAAAATTCTTTGGTCGAAAATTCTCTCACTCATCCCTATTACTAAGACTTCGCTGTCCGACCATCTGGCACCGGGCTGTATCTCATAAACCGTGATAGCTAGACAGTTGAAATTTTTACAGAGGATGTATTACTGTAGCCGCAAATATTCAAGGGAACTCCCATACCACTAACATGATTTTTGACATAAAAACGCAACGATACCACGATGTATTTTACCACTAGCGCCATCTAGTGATGGTTTTTGTCTTCCGCAAAAAAACTTCCGCACAAATCTTAATTAAGATTTGTACAAATAAATGTATTAAATAAAATAAGAACAAATATGATTTGATGTAAGCATAAGTCACCATAAAACAACCCCCAGGAGTTTCTTGTGACTTCTTCTCATGAAGGGGCGCGTTTGCGAAGTCACGTAGTGATAAATTAATCGTTGAAAGGTGATTTGTGCATAGTTGGTAATGATAGGCTAAATAAAATGTAAATAATAAAGTAAAATAATAATAAAGTAAATAAAAGTAATAAAGTTAAAATTAAATAATAAAGTTTAATAATAAAATTTAACAATAAAGTAAATAATAATCATTGCAATTTTGGAACCTGCGTAGACAGGAACGTTTTTGATAACATTTTAATAGTTTTTAATAATAAGACGGTAGTCTCACTGTAACTTTTTAATACATTAGAATGACAAATCACATCTTAGTCTATCCTGAAGAAGAGACCTGGAAAGGTCTCGAAACGTTGAGCGTTGTAACAATGCTAAAAGTAATAAAAACCACGCGATTCAAACCGAAAAATGTCTTTAATTTCAATACAACATCGCGAAAACAGAAGAAAAATCTAAGAACAAATATGTTTTTTATGTTATTAGATTAGACCGGGAGTTTCCCTTCAGGTTTAAGTAAGATGAGTGAGAGAATTTTCGACCAAGGAATTTTAAAATAAAATTTTTGATATGATCCTGTAATGATAGACCAATGAAATGAATAGGGTAGATAGCTAATGAAGTAAGGAAGTTTTTGTAGTTAGTTTGGAAAAAAAATACTAGGCGAGTTTTTCTTTTAATTGCTCTTTAAAGTGTTTATAGCGTTTTGTCTACGCTCTCTTTATGAAACACTTTTTTCTATTTGTAAGTTTGTTTTGTGTTACGCCTTTTTTTGTAACAGGTAACATGACCCTATTATTCCGCTCCACATTTGAAAAGAAATCAGCCAATTATCTAAATTATTGCAGTTAGTATAACCAAATAGGTCTCAGTGGTCGCATTTTAGTAGAAAATGAGAAAAAAAGCCATAACTCCTAAACTACAAAAAATCGCTGAACATACATGGGGTATTTTCGGATACCCCCAGGTGTGAGTAATCTAAAAAAAGTTTATTGACGTCACTAGTTGGACCACCCATAAATGAATGACATAAGTACCTACTAACGATCATGGATAATGATGACATAGAATAAATAAAGAAATATAATCTGCATTAACAAGTATTGACAAATGAATAATGAAATGAAAATGAACCTGAGAAGGCAGTTTCTCTAGTGGCGTCTTCCCCTTCCTGTTGCCGCCGATGACGAGACCGTTCTCAGTGCCGACCATGAACCTCGTCGGTATCGTCGGCTCGAACTCGAGCGTACTCACTCCATACGCGGTCGCCATACTCGGTACATTATTCGCCGACTTCACTACGTCTATTATTAAATCTTCGATGTAATCGTTCATGTTCCTCATGTCCCACCACTTGCAGACTCCGTCGGGTCCCGACGAGAAGAACTCTTGGCCGGATTTGGCGTTAACGAAGAGAACGCTCTTTACGAGATCCCGGTGAGAGATGTGAGGTGCGGAGATGGCAGTCGGAGCGCCGCCGCTACGCTGATCGAATACCCCGACTTGGCCGTTGATGAGACCTCCAGCGAGCACGTTGTGGTCGCGACCGTTGAACTGCAGATCGCAGAGCGCGACCGGTGACTGGAACGTCACCACCGGGTGGTTGGCGTTCCCGACGTCCCACAGGTAAGAGGCGGTGGAACGCGTCGTGTTGCGGTTGAAGTCGACGTCGTTATACGTAACCGCAAACCGTTGTCCGCCGTCCGGCTGCCAGCAGACCGACCGCACCGGGCGCTCGCCGCCGCCGCTCGGCTCGCGGTACACGTTCACCGTCCGGACACTGATCCGCTCGAGCCCCGTCTGCGGCGTCATATCCTCGTAGTACGTTTTGTACATGTCGATAGCGCTGTTCTGCAGCAGGTAGTGCTCCATGCCCTGCGATAAATGATCATAAATGATATGTAACTACACTGACTGCTTGTCGACCAATTATAAACTTTCTTACGATGAAGTAATCATGATAATAACCGGTGCGACCGACATGACGCAGTGAATGTAGTCTTCGTCCTTCTCAACTCGCCGGCAGTACCGATGCGTCGCCTCCGGGTCGGTTATGTTCACGTCGTGCGGCCACCCGCCCTCCGCGTGGTTCGCGCCCGACGTCGTCATCTCGGCCCTGCAACCGTCCACCGCGTCCTGAGACACGACGCGATCTAACTACCTATACACACAACTACACACACTAGGTACTGTATCTACAATATACCGTATAGTATTGATATCGTGCTGCGAGAAGCGAGGCGTGTTCTGCGTCATCTGGTGGACCGGGTTGCGGAGCATGAAGTTCTTGTGTTGTGTGATCTCTGTCGCTATAGAGTCGCACATCTCAGGGCCCTGCTCGCAGAACAGCGGCTGCCGACCTAACTGCGATCGCCTCTTTGTGTATTGATAAGTTACATCCATGTTATTTGATGAATATAGTATTGAAGTAAACTTGTATTAAAATAAAACTATTCTATCAAATTGGCACTATTCGTCCAAAATAAATCAGTACGAATTCTAAAAAGATGATAAAAATATTATAATTGAAAAATATAATGATTGAATGAAAGTAAATTTGAGATAAAACGACATGATGACATACTTATGACATTATAGCAGTCTTTGATGACATAAGTTGGTTTCTTTCTGCTTCATGTGGCTTCATGTAAATAAATCTTCTTGGACAAAGTCATTCATTACGCGCGAAGCCGAAGGCAAAGTCTACAGGTTTCTGCCGAATAACAAAATATGAGGAGTAGTATAACATAGCTTGATTGAAGTTCATTGTTAAGTAATTAATATTTTGGGTTATTTAGGACTTCAATCCAGCTTGTAGATAGTTTATTGACTGCGCAAAAAAATCGAAAGAGAAGATATAATTATAAACTAAAGACATTATTACAGAACCTTATTTTATTCGAAATACGACCCAGATTCAATCAACCCGTCAACCAGACCAGACCCGTCAATCAAAGTCATGACGTTAAAGTAACAATTACTAACAATGTCAATGAGCAAGCAACCAACCAGATTGTTTGTTGACATTTTTTTAAATATGTCATTTATTTTACATTTTATTACGAAGAAAAAAAAACGCTGATATAATTCACAAATGTAATAAATAAATAGGTTCATCCAAGATGCATGTATCAACTAAGAATATAAATAATATGGCAATATTTTAACGTTACCAACCTATGTGAAAATAAGGTGATAGTAATATTGAGTGAATGAGTAGTCAGCGCGATGTCTGGCGAGTTCCCGATGTTCCGTCTGCTGACGATGGTCGCGCGACAAGCGTCCGCGCCCATCGCCAAGAGGATCAAGGTGAGGCGAGCGAGGGGGGAGGGGGGGGCGAGCGACTCCGTACAGCGCACGGTGACGTGACGACATGTTGCAGAAGGTCGCTCGCGGTCACCCGCGGCTGTCGCACGCGACGGTGCAGCGTCTCGCGCGGCTCGTGTACGCCGCAGACCTGCGACTGCGGCTGTGGTCTATCCACGCGCCGCAGCCGGCCACGCTGCCGCCGCTCTCCGACCGCGCCGCGCTCGACTACGGAGCAGACATTCTCGGTTAGCGACGCGTTATACCCTAAGTACACTCACCTACTTCCATTTTTTAAACTAAGTACGTTTTATCACTTGATAAAACGTACTTAAGGCATTATTTTATTATTTCAGGCGAAGCGATCATATTTTCGTTAGGATCGGCAATCGTATTGTTCGAAGTGAACAGACAGGCGATGAACGCGGAAAACAAGGTGAGATATTCCGGGTGCGGTAGAGACGGTCGCTAGATGTGCGGTCGCAGCTGTAGGGTGTGGTGTGCATGCAGAAGGCGGACGAGCGGTCGGTGTGGGTCGCGGTGCGGCTGCAGCTGGAGGAGCTGCGCGCGGAGCTGGAGTTGCAGCAGACGGAGTTGGACCGCATGCGAGGCGCGCTCGACCGCATCCGCAGCGGCGCGCCCGGTGAGCCCACAGAACACAAGTTACAACCAACATCAGTCATCCGATAGTTAGTCAAATTATCCATATACCAAAGTCACAAAACATTGAAATATATTCCATCCATCAGAAAGGCTAGAACAATATTCAATAGTGAGGTGGAAAGCGCGAGGCTCGACGCGGGCGGCGTCGCGCGTCGCGCTGATTGCGTCCGGCGCCGCACAATACACTATTGTTGCGTGCATTTCGAAAAGGGAAATATAAATATGAGGACAAAAGACGAGGTTTTTCACTGCATAATGAGGACGAACTTCGCGTCATGAAGCAAATATACAATGTGTTTCGGTGAATGTAATGTAATCCGAGAGGGGATCACTTTAGATCTCCACTGTCTAGCTAAGCAAACGACTTTTATCTCCCGACTCATTTTTATTGGCCTGAATTTGCATTGCTGAGCACTCTGCCGGTTTGCCGCTTAAAGTTTTCATTAAAGAGTTAAATATGAAAAAGAACAACAAGATAGTCGGTCGTGGTCCCGGCAACCGGCAACTGAAATGAAACGATATGAATCTGGTATTAGATGCGCGCAGCGGCGAGTGGAGGCTCCGCCACTGATGAGATGAGATGAATGTTATTATGAAACGTTTGAACGTCGGTTTTAATAAAACATTACGGGAATGTGAGCCGTCTCCAACGACGAAATTAAAACCGGACTCATCCGCACTTAAATCCGTTTAGAGCTCTTAATGCGATATGCCCCTCCCCCCTCCACCCTTTCCTCCCCCAACCCCGCGCTCTCCCCTCGCGCGCATCTTGCACTACAATATTATATTTGCTATTTCATTTTGAAACCGAATTATTCTTTCATTTTCCGCTGCAAGTCCCTTTCAGACGTTTCACAGTAAATTCTGAACGAGATAGATACACCGAGTTCCACGATGTATATCGCTTTTAACCGTTTCTTAACAGACCGATGGTGATTATTGCAATATCCTCAACATCAAGTTTCTGTAAACACTAGGTATATTACTATCTGTATAATATAGCGCCACGACACGCACCGACTATTAGGTAAATGGTGATAATAAGATCTATTTTCTACAAAATAAGGTCGGTCCCAGATGATAGGACGTTTCTGAACCTAGGCGGTTGTTTTCCGGTTTGGAATTCCGGGCGCATCCGGGCGCATCCGGGCGCAGCTAATCCATACAAAATCAAGCATTACCTTATTATAGACGAACGTAATTTTTAGAAGCGATTATTTCCTGATTCGGAATTCCAGATGACAGGCCGTGCGTCCGGCGTCCGTCCGCGGGTAACTGATTCCGAACGCAAGGTTTTCATAGATTTTTGTATGAATTGTCACAGACGAACGGAGATTTCCTGGATTCCGTTGCGTCGGTAAGTATTGATGTGGTATTGATTTATCAATAGATTTAGTGCTTATTGTTTATTTTCCCTACCTAACTATCTGTTTTTCTAGCGCTAAGCCTAAATAACATTTAAAAGTGTTATTGTTCATTTTCGTCTTCAATTCGTCTGACACTGATTTTTCAAACACCTATTTAAATTTAACTAGATAATTGCATTATAGAGATAATTTGATATTTCGATGATGCATTTTTCCTTGTAAAATATTTCTAGTAGAATGCCTTGAGCAATAAACATGAAGAAATATTAAAAACTCCTGCAAAAAATGCTCGTCCGACATCTGAACTCAATGGCTTGCGCCTCCCAACTGTAAACTTCGTTAGAAAAATTACGTTCGTATGGTTTGATGGAACTGTTTTGGAATGGTTTTCCCTGTCAGGAAATGTGAAGCGGCATCATGCCTGCGTCGCGCCTTCACCACGCCTTCACCACGCCTGTACGACGCCGAAAGTACATACCTATCTGATAATAGTTAATTTAAAAGATATATTCAAAGAAACAGTGAAGCAAGCAGGTGTTGCGGTGTCGTGACTCGTGAGGCTTGAGGCGGAACATCGCACAGCACTACGCGTATGTTCAGGACAAACAGAAGCCGTCCGCAGCGAAACAAACAAACATCGTGCTCGCTACTCACCTACTTACTCAACAAAACACCGATATGTTTATTTCGCTTAACAACAATAAGTATATAAGAGATTTATGCACAGATATGTGTGCGAGATACTTGTGCGAGAAGAAAAACAAGGTGGTCGGAATAAACTAGATAAGTTGTTTGTTTCTGTTGCGAACTGTAACATGAGATATTACCACTACCAGGTATATTGTTAAGGATAAATACCCGTGATATAAACAACTATTGACTAGAGTTTGTTGATTATTCAGTTGATTACAGATTAGATGATATTATTTAGATGATATTATTGTGGCATGATGCAGCTACTAGACACGTCCCCACCAACTACTTAGTTAATTAATTGACACGACCAAAGCTAGCAGCTATCCACTCCGCCCCGCGCCCGTCCCGCCCCGTCGCCGCCGACGGCAGAGCTCGTTTACGTCACGGTTCGATTACCACACTAATTACACTCCTAATCACACACACACACACGTTATGTATCAATAGTGTTACATAAAATGTTTAGTTCCTACCCACTCTCACTTCACTAAACAATAGTCCCAATCAAATAAATATAACGAAATCATTAAAAGTCGGTCGGTCGGTCGGTCTTATGGTGTTATGGTGTACGGCGCGCCGCATGCCGTCATGACTGGCCATCGCTCGCTCGCGCTTCGCTTATTCGAAGCGATTTCAAAAATCATCGCACGCAACGGACACTCGGGAATTAGGACAACGGCTACGAATAGTACCTACAAAATTGATTTGACGACACTGAAGGTGGTGAGTTCAATTTCTGTTGTGAAACCAAACCATAGCTCTAAATATTAGTTCGCATGTAGAGTCAGGGCACAGAGTGGAACCTCACATTAACTTGCTGTTTATCTGTGAAATAACTTAAATGTACAGGTACGAATATTATGAGTTTGTATTCAGATTTTCCTTTTTATGTACCATGTTAGTTATTGTACAATGTAGTTTGTATTGAATTGTAATATAGAGTGATGTGAGGCGAGGCGGCCGCCTGCGCCCGTCCGACCGTCCCGCGGCCGCTGCACGCTCGTCGGTGCTAATTGTGTGTTCGTGCGAGTAGAGCGCGCGGTCTCGCGCGACGCCGGCGTGTGGCCGACGACAGCCGGTCAAAGGACAACTCATTACAATGAAACATTCACACGATACACTCCGAGTTCACTCCGATGCGGCACAAAGCCAAACAAACCCAGTTCTCCAATACCTACGCATATATATGTTATAGCGTCCACATGGGGACGCTATAACATATATAAGCTGCAGCTATGACCAGCAAGGGTATAAAGAGAAACACACAAAGCAAAGCGCGAACCACGCGACCGACGCGACGCAACGCGACACAAGCGATGTCGGCGACGCGACGCGCAACGGACTAGCTCGAGTGCGACGCGGACGGTCCGCGGATGTCCTTTGACGTATTATTCTTGGAGTTATATTTTTTAACTGACGAGAGAGCGAGAAACTGCGCGAAAAATATTCTAAATGAAATAAACAGAAACGAACTGCATTCCGGGGAATCGACTCAAAGGCATGAAACTGTTACATTACAATAGTTATTTGTTATGCAAGGCTGCAAAGTTGGTTTTTGCAGCGAGTACTTGTATTGAAACCTGAGCTAGCGAAGCATTCTAGGATTGAACCACGAGCGCAAGCGAGTGGTTCAAATATAGAATGCTGAGCGTCGCAAAGGTTTCAAAGGTACGAGATGCAAAAAACTTTGCTGCCGAGTTAAACACACAATTTTTCACCTCACTACAGCGAGGAAAACGCTAGGTGCATTTTTCCGGTAGAAAACTCAATTCGGCATTATATACCGCTTATTGTACCGTAATAATAAAAATAAGCAAACAATCTCAAAATTGAATAATTCATGAAAAAACCTGCTTGATACTAATGATAGTAAACAATAAATACTACATTGGCAATGTGCAACAATACTTCGTGGTTCGATGCCATGAACAAAAAAAAAAGAAATGAGGTTCCGGTTAGCGCATTTTCAAAGGACTTGGCTATAGATAAATGTATCGAGAAGACAGATTTGACTTTCGGCGGGAAAGCGGAGACAACATGTCGTGCTACAATTTTATTATCGTTAAACTATGTTGTAAACTCGGTTAAATTGTGTAATTTTGGTGGAATCTTATTCAATTTAGTTCCGTGAATGTGTACAAGTGTAGTGAAAACAAAATTGAGTGTTAAACATGGACTTTCCGTCGTTCGCGCCGAAGGTCCTTGAAGGTTATAGTAAAGTTGCCACCGCTCTACCATAACTTGAAACTATAGGCCCGATCGGGCTAATTTCATGCAAAATACTTGATACTGGCAAGAAGTAAAAGATGTACGACGCCAAAACTATAGTAGAAACTTGAAATTTTCTAAAACTTGACCCTGGCTGTTCCAAATTGGCCATATCGGTCTCAGACCGAAAAAAAAAAAAGACAGATTCAAATTTTAAAATCTCTTTCCACGCTAGGGCGCAAAATGCGATTTTGCACGCAGAAATCAGCGTGCAAAACGATCCTTTCCGAGGTTGTGAGGTGAAAATTATATTATTTGATTGTGAACCCAGACTGAATTACTATTTATTTCTTGGAATAATATATGTAATTTTTTATTAAGTTTATTGCGATCGGTAGGACTTTTGTTCTTGGTATTTAACCGACTTTAACAAACGAGGAAGTCTTTAATTTAATAACATCGCTAATAACATCGCTCTTACGGTGAAGGAAAACATCGTGAAGAAACCGACATGTCCTAGGACTCACCACGGTCCGAAGGCATGGGATATTCAGTGTTTTCTATGTATCATATGTATGTATTTACAAAATAAAATAAAAAAGTATAATATGTAGTATATCCGTTGTCTAGTACCCATAGTACAAGCCTAGTGCTTAGTTTGGGGCTAGATTGCGCTGTGTGGAACGTCGTGCAATATTTATTATTTTATTTATTATTTATTAATTTAGTGTTTCATATCTAAATCGCAATTAGGAGTTGTCATGAGATGGTGGTTTCGTGGGCTCCATCGATCTGTAGTTGCAATTTAAAAGTAATATATTTACTGCATTTTGAGGAGCAACTTGGAGTTAGTTGTTCGCAGGAGGCGTTATGTTTGTCGGTAAACCACCTGCGACCAGTGACTTGTGGACACATCCTGGCCCCAGGTGTCGCTGTGCTATTGCCCGAGGTTGTTTGTTTGTTTGTTGGCGGTATCACGAAGTTGTGGCTAGTCTGGCCAGTGTCAACTGCATTAATAATTCGCCGTTTCACTTACCTTATATACCGATCCATAATTACAGACACATGACATCGGCCGCTTTCGGGTGATTAGATATTGATACATTTACATATTTTTACCAACGAACTCAGAATACTATGGAACTCGCATTGATTCAAAAAACCCGGCCAAGCGCGAAACTCGCACACGAAGGGTTCCGTACCACTATCACAATTGGGTACCGAACCCTAAAATCGTTTACCAATTTTAAAATTTGATAGGAAAATGTGACATATTTAGCTTCGATTCTTACTTCCATCATACGACCACACCACTAAAAAAAAATGAAAAAAAAACTTTGGCACAAAGCCAAACTGAAACTTATAATTTAAGAAACTCTTTGGTAAGTGAAGGCAGACTGGTATATTTGACAGATAGGGCAGCCATTTTGAATTTCATGACCAACTCGATTGATTCTATGTTTTTGATACACGTTTGTTGTATGGGAGCCCCTCTTAAATATTAGTTTTAATTTGTTTTTAGTATTTGTTGTTGTAGCGGCAACCGAAATTCATCTTTTGTGTAAATTTTAACCGTCTAGCTTTTACGGTTCATGAGATACAGCCTGGTGACAGACGGACGGACTGACGGACGGACGGACAGACAGACAGACAGCGAAGTCTCAGTAATAGGGTCCCGTTTTTACCCTTTGGGTACGGAACCCTAAAAAATGGTCCACAGACATTGGGACTCGGAAGTCGGAGACGTAAAATCCTGACTAATCGCGAATCAGTCTGTCACCAGTCACTTTGGTAAGAAATCAGTGTGCTCTAATAATAATAAATCGTCGGTTATATCGCATTAAAATAGGTAATTGTGTGGTGAAATGGTGTAGTAAAAGGAAAGAAACTTCTAAAATTAATACCGGAGTTACTTATCACAGGTAAGTGAAAGAATTTCGTACTTTAGTGAAAAAAATATAGATGGTATTATGCAACCGACGATAGTCAGTCAGTTTTCAATGCGAAAGTTTTATTTAAATTTTATTATACAACTAGCAGTGCCCGCGTCTTCGTCCGCGTAGAAAAGTGACTTTCAGGATTTGTTTATTTATTTCTTCTCATCTGAGCGATGTTCCCGGTTGCATCCCTCTCGGGAGCCCGGGGTCCGATAAACCCCAAATTGTTTTTTTTTATTTGGGGTCGGCGCAGACGGTAAGTCATCATTGACCATACCTGCTGCAATTAGATTTGGCAATGTTTTTACGGCCGGCCGCCTGCCTGACACCAACCCTCTTAGGGATCAAGCAGTTTATCCGCCACCGCGCGGGGAGTACTTAAGGTTAGCTATTAGATACGGAAATTGACAACAATAACTAAAAAAGACGTTTGTTGTATGGGAGCCCCTCATAAATTTTTGTTTTATTTTGTTTTTCGTATTTGTTGTTGTAGCGGCTACCGAAATACATCTTCTGTGAAAATGTCAACCGTCTAGCTATAACGGTTCATGAGATACAGCCTGGTGACAGACGGACAGACGGACAGAGGGACAGACAGACAGACAGACAGCGAAGACTCAGTAATAGGGTTTCGTTTTTACCCTTTGGGTACGGAACCCTAAAAAAGAAGTATTAAAAAGTATCGCTGAGCACAACCGCTTTGCAAGGAGCCGACCGCGCTCATACATGCGCGCGCAATACTTAATACTTATTTGGTTGCAACATACTTACATTTTTAATATCGCGATATCTTTTGAATGAAATGTCCGAATTAAATAATTCAAAAGGTCCTAGAAAGGTATTGAATTCGTCTTGAATATGAAGTAATTTATTTTGATAAGGATTAATACCAAGGTACAAAATAAAAGGTTATTAAAGCGACGGCATTTTAATTATTTACAAAAATTACAAAAACACTTATTGTGAGATAACTACAATAGTTAGACATATGGTGTCGCAATGTATTTTGTAGACAATTACATGTTCTACAAAGTTGTAGTACATAGTTTTGTTCTATATCCAATAGTTTTCACAGCGCACGCGGCGTAAGGAATTTTTTGGTCATTTTTTTCACACCTTGTGTTACATTATTGAACTTTTAGTAAGGATCCCTATTTTTTTTGAAAATATAATATAGCCTATAGCCATCCTCAATAAATGGACTATCTAACACCAAAAGAATTTTTCAAATCGGACCAGTGGTTCCTGAGATTAGCGCGTTCAAACAAACAAACAAACAAACAAAAAAACAAACAAACTCTTCCGCTTTATAATATTAGTATAGATATTAGGCACGATTAAGTTAGTTTTTATCCTAAAAATGCCAGTAGAGTATTTTCTGTGCATTTTGGGCCCATGTGCATAGATGTGTGCTCGTGTGTGTGCTTTATAGAGAACTAGGTTTCACTCGCGTAAGTCACGATCCCGTGGGAATATTGGGATTAAAAGTAGCCTATAGCCTTCCTCAATAAATGGACTATCTAACACTGAAAGAATTTTTCAAATCAGACTAGCGGTTCTTGAGATTAGCGTGTTCAAACCAACAAACAAACTCTTTAGCTTTATAATATTAGCATAGAAGAGCTAATAAGTTTTGATAAATAAAGTAACATTTGACTGCGTTTTAATCGTGTATTATTAGTTATCTTACCTCGATGTTTCAACCAGCCATTTTATAATGGTCTTGGCCGCGAGTCAGATCAGTTCTAGAGCTATAAGGGGATAATAAATACTACTACACGATTAAGACCCGGTGAAATGTAGTTACATTTCACCGGGTTAACATCTAGTTAGATGTTAACAAATCGCAAGAATTTAAAAGTTTATCTATGACGTTTTGTATGAGAAGACTCCACAGTACAATTTGGCGGCCATACCGCTAAAAACTTTCTTTTTGGCGGTCTTATCATTAAAAGCGATCTCTTTTAGGCTGCTTTATCGCTAAAAGCGTTCTCTTTTAGGCGGCCTAATCCCTAAAAGCCATCTCTTTTAGGCGGTCTTACTGCTCAAAGCGATCTCTTCATGGCGGCCTTATCGCTAAAAGCGAGAGATGGTTTAATAAAATAGTCTTTTTAAGGCCCTGCGCAGACGGCACACTTTTTGTGCGATCGAGTCTGCGGCGCACAAAAAGTCTGCGAAAAAGGCACAAAAAGGCAAAAGACTTTTTGCGCGTCGTGTGCGTTACTGCATATAATTGCATAGGTTCTATTTTCACAGACTAAAAAGTGCGCCACGGATAGTCTGTCGTCTGCGCAGGGCCTAAGTCTTATTTTCTACAAATATTTTTCTGTAGGTTTTCTTTACCAGCGCAGCGCCGAACACACCAATACCCACGTTTCCTGTTTCCATGAACACCCTTCGAATTTAAAAATTAATATTTTCTCAGAAGAAGTTAAAAATCAACTAAATAACATTAAATGACTGATCCCTAAAGACTACAGTATAACACTATCCACTATGTCCGAACCTATTGTCATAGCCCCTCTAACTACATGCTGGGCCAATTGCGCCATCATGTAGAGCGTGGAGGCCGTATTGGTGTCGGATGGGTGATGGTGCGCGGGATGGCGACGGGATGGCCACAGTGTCGGTTTTTCGTTCGCACATCACAGGTACTGGGCCAGCGATGGTGGTACGCATCTACACTTGTTCCATTCCGATTGCGATGGATAGATAAGATAACATCTACAATGACATTTCTTTTTTACCGACTTCAAAAACAGAAGGAGATGAACGTGTTAAGGAAATATTGGTACCTATGTGCTGTATAGATAATATACATTCGCCAACAAACTGTTAACAGTTTGGCGATAAATGCAAATATATAATATAACTAGCTGACCCGGCAAACGTTGTTTTGCCTTATAAATTATAGATAGTAGCCGATTCTCAGACCTACTGAATACGTAAACAAAATTTCATAAAAATCGGTCAAGCCGTTTCGGAGGAGTACGGTAACTAACACTGTGACATGTAAATTTTATATATTAGATTAGATGTAACTTATTTTTGATTATTAATAAATAAAAAAATGCTACAGCTGCTAATGCTGTTACGTCCATCTCGAATTGGCAACTGAACGTCCGCTTCGCCATCGTGTAGTTGTGTTTCAACCATCGCATGGCCATCTCGCTGGCCCAGTGCTAGGCCATCGTGTAGAGGGGCTCCAAATTACTGTCAGTCATGTCATGTGATGCATCCCAGTGCGTTGAATGTCTGCGCGATGGTTGACTTTGGAACACATTTTTATCGTGTTTACTATGAGAGTTAGATCTTCATTTCTATTTGTTACTCGTAGATTTTTACTAGGTATTTGTGGAATGAGATTCTCTGCAACGGATTTCCTGAAAAAATTAAAGTGAAATATTAGCATGATGTTCCGTCGGAAAGCTCGGCCTCTGCTCCGAGAGCCCACACTTTATGTGAGACCGCATTAATTCAATATCTGGCTAAAACTAATCCAGGAGAGTTAGAAACTCGCATGTCATTAAAAATGTTAAGGTGTTTGAAGCGGAGCGCATCGCGTTCAATATTCATGCGCGACCACCGCCACCGCCACCGCGCTACCGCCACCGCCACCGCGGCTATGCTTAAAAATCAAAATCAAAGTACGTTTATTCATTCGGATATTAGCAAGATATCACTTTGAAATGTCATATTTTTTTTGCGACCATGCGATGACATGAGAAGAAGACACAAGAAACTCATGGGGTTTTTTTTGTATATTTTTTTTGCAGTAATCATGTGATTTACATTGTCGCATATATATTATTGAAGAAAAGTGGAACTGGAGCAATAATCTATACTACAACAAACCTTACTAGCATTACAAGAGCGAAAGTAACTCTGTCTGTCTGTCTATCTGTTCAAATAAGTTATAATATACAAAATAATAAACATAAAAAAAAAAAATTTACTTAAAACACTTTCTCATCCACAAACACACAACCCGCCCAACACCGCCCAAACCGCCCCGGGACCCACCACCAGAGTTCTGTGGTGCCAGCCTTGCATTCCTTTCCTACACTCTAGAATTTTATTATAAAATTCGTAAGTAGAACCATCTATTTACTCCTTTCCATAACTTATCCTGCTACTTTACCATAGAACTCCATGAATACGCCCCAGGACGAACCGAACGGAGCCGAACGGACCAAGCATTCGCGAACGCGACCGTGCCCTGTCTGTCCCCGTCTTTCAATAAAGTATTCATTTCCATGAATTTTTATCGTTAATATAATCCGATGTATTATAGTATGCCATCCTGTACAGTTTGCTTTTAATATATGTTTTAAATTTATTAATGGACATGTCACACACATTCTTGGGTAACTTATTATAGTAGAGCATAGATGAGCTAGAGAAGGACCTGTTTATTTTCTGGAGCCCACTCCAGGGCACAGTTAGATCATCTTTATTTCTTAAATTAAATAAATGTGTTATATGTCCCGATTTTTAACAAGCTTGTCCTTATTTTTATGGACGTATAACTTCACGAATGCAGGGGCGCGTGCAGTATTATAAAATATCTAGAAGACTTACGTTAATCCAAGTAAATACGTATTTAACCTGAAACTTCACTCGAACCGTTCTCTAAACTACATGTTAATATCTAAGCTATGAGCACTAATATCCAGCTTAGAAGCTCTTTGCGTCTCTCATAGATAGCTACTCGTAGGTTAAGTGCATTAACTCTGAGATAGAGCACATCAATCGAGGTGCGGGATGTGTCTGCGAGCGAGCACCAGCCAGGTAGGTAGGTATAGGTAACGAAGCCGAGTTTTATCGTCGTGATTGTCTAGCGTGCACTCATTATATTTCATGAATCGGATACGTGAAGTCATTTCCCTGCTCTGTTCTATTTGAACAGATTCTGTGCACAAACATTTTAGTAAAAAGAAATATAAAAACAAGGTAAAAAAATGTGTGTGATCGATTGATCAGCCCCTCTGAGCGAACATTGAGCGAGTGACAGTGGTAGAGTACAACTCCGATATATTATGACCGATAGCGTCGAGAATGGATGGTGCCACTAGTTTATTGGATACTGTTATTGGTTATTGTTTCGGAGGTGTCGGATGGGAGATGGAATGCAGTGAGTTCTTTGCGGGGTGCGGGGTGCGGGGTGCACAGAGTTATAAGCATAAGTTAGACCACATTGCCTCCGGTCACCCCGCGGTGGTCACGTGACGCGACACGCGCGGGAACTACACAAACCAATATCAACTACTATAACTCATCCTCTATAAGATATTCGAGCAATTTCTAATTTTTTATGAAATCTGTAAGTAGGATGAATTCCCCAAGCCCGCCTCCCCTTCCCCTCCCCCCTCCCCCCCTGTAATAAGGCAAGTAATTGGGCAATAATTCAAAACGTCAGCGATGTGTGCTCGCCGCTCACAGACTCACAGACCTGTGGGCTGTGGGCTGTGGGCTGTGGGTGTGCGCCGCAAGATGGGATTGACACACACACACGCTATTTGACAGCCACTTACATAATTGTCTACTACTACAAACTACTGACTGACTCATTGACTGACTGAATGACCTATATATCAACGTTGAGCCCAAACCGCTGCTTCTGGTGACATGGAATTTGGAGACAAAGTTCTTTGTGATGTGTACACGACAGACGTTGTGGTTTTTCGAAATTTGTTTCTTTTCCACATTTTTTTAAATTTCCATTCAGACAAGGGATCGAGACTTACACGGGTAAAACCACATGTAAGACAGTATTTCGCCACTTTTTAAGTAGCAACACTCCTCCGCTATCGACTCACTCGCAGCCGGCCAATCGCGGCGCTGCGCGCCGCGCCTTTTGTGAGGACCCCGCGGAAATAGAGACAGACGACGACATATTGGATTTTGTAAAAGCCTACTTATGTACCGTGCTCTCATCTTTAATTAAATAGTATTGTTTCTACTCAACTCTGGAAGTTTTTATTCATTACACTGGCGCCCAACGTGGGGCCGAACCGGACCCATAGCTCACAGCCACCGAGTTACTATCTTTTGGCCGCAAGGATGGCCGAACAAACCGGCAACCCCCGCCGTGAAGAAATAATAGCACAACCAGATTCAACGCCGTCGAACTCCGACACCGAGGAGGGCAACGACCACGACGACACATTCGTTGAGAGCCTACCGGCGCGCGCGTCATCGTCACCGACGCACGCGCCCCGGCAGGACTCAAGCACCCACGACGCCAAGGCACTCGTCGCCGACGACGGTGCCGGCGCTGGTGCTCCCCCGAGACGCTGCCGCCCCGTGCCGCCGGCTCCCGCGCCGTACCCGACCGGATCGAGTTCGCACCCGACGATGAACGAGATGTTTGCTATGATGGAAGCTTTCGCCAGGACCCAGGCGGAAGCAAACAGGAACCTGATCGAAACAATACTAACAGCGCCGTTGTCATCCGGCCCGGCATCGCGCGGACGCGCCGCAGCTCGACCCACCGAGGCCAGCAGCGACCACCGCAGCGACCGCGGAGGCAACCTGAGCGGCTGTACCGCTCGCTTCGACGGAGCGACGCGAGACGCGGAGGTGTTAGAATCATTTATCGACGCCGTCCAGACATACAAAGAGTGTATCCAGGTGTCCGACGACATCGCCGTGCGAGGACTCTCCATGCTATTCGCCGGAGACGCCGCACTGTGGTGGAGAGGAGTGAAGAAAGAAGTCAGAGACTGGGACGACGCTATCGCGCGACTTCGAGGGATGTACGGCCGTGTGAAACCGGCGTACCGGGTGTTTCGTGAGATTTTCGCAGACGAACATACCGCGAATCGACGCAGTGAAGTGTTTGCGTGTAACATTCGGGCTCTGCTAGGTCAACTGCCGTATAGTTTGTGCGAACCGGCTAAAATTGATATTGTTTACGGGCTTTTAGATCGGAAGATACGCAAGCGCCTTCCACGCGATTCAGTAAACAATATAGAGGAGATGATTGTTAAACTGCGGGACGTCGAGGAGTCGATAGCGGAGGTACAAGGTCAAACAGTGAGTAAAACTAAATCACAAGTACGAACCGAAAGGTCGTTAACCTCCCCACCTACCCCAAGCGATGCGCTCGCGCCACGTCGCATACGATGTACCTTTTGCAAAACTTTCGGTCACGACCTATTAGATTGTAGGAAAAGACAAGATAAACAGTTAAACATTAACAATAAGCAGTCTAGTGCGAGCAACCTACCCCTACGTTGCTACGGATGTGGTCAAATAGGCGTAATACGGTCTAAATGTAGCAATTGTAATGATAAGAAGGCTTCTATCAATAGTACTTCGTTTAACATGTTTAGCAGTGGTTATGTAAACAATAAGTTGCATTCTACAAGTAGCTTTCCGATCATACCTACCGATAACCGTTGTGGGATGAATACCTGCTCTGATAGTGTTATCAGTAAACATACCTATTCTGTAGGACAGACGTATTCTGTTTGCGATTTCGATCTCAC
Organism: Idaea biselata; assembly: GCA_958496205.1. Taxonomy (NCBI): domain Eukaryota; kingdom Metazoa; phylum Arthropoda; class Insecta; order Lepidoptera; family Geometridae; genus Idaea; species Idaea biselata. The sequence goes on along the minus strand of OY292397.1, from coordinate 32,094,321 downwards.
GGAATCGTTGTCTCACTTGTACCGTGATGATGACTACGAGTGTGAACAGAATGTTATTCACTCAAATGAAGCGCCCACCGTTATTTTAGAAGCTCACTATTCTTCATCTAATAGGGATTATTCGTCAAATAGGGATTTTGACCGTGACCAGTGTCGTCATCCAATGATTAAGATTAATGTTAAGGGATGCGACGGAGTTGCTATTGTAGACACAGGGGCTACGCATTGCATTGCTAGCCCACTACTCCATCGCCACCTACAACACTGCAATACAGAATTCTCGGAGGAGAAACGTTCGATACGTTTAGCCGATGGCTCCGAAAGGTTGTGTACTGTGTTTAGTTATAAGCTTAACGTTAAGTTACAGGGACGAGAGATACCCACTACGTTTCTTGTGCTCCCCGGGGCGGACACGAGAACGCTTCTAGGGCGAGACTTCATTGAACGCGCAGGTATCGTGGTGAACGTGCCCAGGTGGACATGGAGTTTCGCTGAACGTGAGTACAATTTCGTTGATTACGGCGTTTTGAACGCGTGCGATACGAACGCTTCGACCACGGATGATACGAACGCTTCGACCACGCGCTACGCGAACGTTTCGACTGCATGCGATGCGAACGCTTCGTCTACGTGCAACGCGAACGCTTCTGCCGCGAGCTGCACGAACGTTTCGTCCACGTGTGACATGAACGCTTCGGCTGCACGCAATACGAACGCTTCGGCTGCACGCAATACGAGCGCTTCAGCCGTGTGCCATGCGAACGCTTCGGCTGCACGCAATACGAACGCTTCGGCTGCACGCAATACGAACGCTTCGACTGCACGCAATACGAACGCTTCGGCCGCGTGCGATACGAACGCTTCGGCTGCACGCAATACGAACGCTTCGGCTACGTGCAACGCGAACGCTTCGACCGCACAAAATGCGAACGCTCCGGCTGTTTGCAATACTGACGTTCTGGACACGTGCAATACGGACGTTCCGGACACGTGCAATACGGTTGTTTATTGTACAGATGCTGAACCTCAGTTGGGATTAAGGAGTGACGAGGGAGCTCACCTAGCTGATCATCAGCGCGCCCAGCTGAACCAGCTGATCGCCAGGAAGGCACGCCGCTTCGATCATCAAGGTGACCCCACCAGTTTTATCACTCATCATATCAAGGTAGATGCGAAGCAGGAGCCCATTGCTTCCCCCCCGCATCGTATGTCACCTGCTAAGGTGACCATTTTGAAGAAGGAGATAGACAAGCTGCTGCGCGCCGATGTTATCGAGGAATGCGAATCTCCTTGGGCTGCTAACGTCGTGCTGGTTACCAAGAGGGACGGAGGTACGCGACTCTGCGTAGATTACCGTGGATTGAATGCGGTGACTGAGCCAGACCGATACCCGCTCCCGCGCATCGACGACGTTCTCCACGCAGCCAAGACGACCCGTTTTATGTCTACCCTCGACCTGCGAACTGGATATTTCCAGGCGTCTGTCGCCGAGGAGGATCGTGACAAGACAGCCTTCGTCACACCGCTCGGCACGTTCAGGTTTAAGCGTATGCCGATGGGTCTACGTAATTCCGGCGCTACTTTTCAACGATTAATGGATCGGTTCAAATCTAACTTGCAGGGAGTCGCTCTCATCTGCTATTTGGACGATTTAGCCGTTCTGTCCGAAAGTTTCGAGCAGCACTTGAAGGACTTAGAAGCCGTCTTCGACAGGCTCGAGCTCTTCAACCTAAGGGTCAATCGAGAGAAGAGTTTTTTCGCTAGAGACTCTGTTAAGTTTCTAGGTCATCTTATTGTTCCCGGAGGCATCCGAGCGGATCCCGGAAAAACAGCGGCCGTTGATGACATGGCCGTACCGACGAACGTGAGACACTTGAAGTGTTTCCTTCAGACATCCAGCTGGTTCAGGCGTTTTATCCCGAGCTACGCAGAGATGGCGCGGCCATTGACCACCCTTTTGAAGAAGGACAGTGTTTGGCGGTGGTCCGCGGAACAGCAATCTGCTTTCGAGCGGATAAAACAGGCGCTGGTGTCCTCACCAATATTGCGACAGGCTGACCATACCCAGCCTTTCACTATTAGGACCGACAGTAGTGGGTACTGTCTCGGTGCAGTCCTAATGCAGGGGGAGGGGCCCGATGAACGCCCCATAGAGTACGCTAGCCGTCTCCTGACCTCAGCCGAGCGTAACTACACCACCACCGAAAGAGAGGCTCTGGCGGTCGTGTGGGCAGTCTCCAAGTTCCGCGGCTATATTGAGGGTGCCGAGATCATCGTCAAGTCGGATCATCAACCTTTGAGATGGTTGATGAGCGTGAAATCCCCGAGCGGACGACTTACCAGATGGGCGCTCACTCTGCAGGAATTCAACCTGCACATAGAGTACACTCCTGGTAAGTCTAATGTAATCGCTGACACGCTGTCACGTCCCGTTTGCACAGATGAGATCGGCAATTGCGATTTGTGTCGGTTCGCTACAGATGTACCGTCCGACGACCCGTTAAATTATAGGGAGAAGCAGCTGAAAGACCCTGAGGTTCGCAAAATCGTCGAAGACCTGGAGGCAAACGACGAGACGTTTAGGGGGAGACCCTGGGCGAACCGAGGGTACGTCATTTCAGACGGAGTGTTGTACAGGTATAACCCTGAACACAACGATGAAGACGAGGCTCGTTTGGTGGTGCCAAGCGAGCAGAGGAAAGAGATCCTCTCGGATTACCATGATGCTCCGACAGCCGGTCACTTCGGCGTTGAGCGTACGCTGCAGCGACTCGCCTCACGCTATTATTGGCCAGGTATGAGAGCCTCCGTTGCAGAACATATTAAAGAATGTGTCCCATGTCAGAGATACAAGGTGGACTCGCGCAGACCCGCAGGGCTGTTGCAGTCCCCAGCTGTCACACAGAGGTTTGAAGTGGTAGCTGTCGATTTGTTTGGTCCGTTACCAGTCACTGAGTCCGGTAACCGTTGGATACTGATTGTCGAGGATGTTTGTTCGCGTTGGGTCGAGCTTTTTCCCCTAGCAGACGCGACGAGCTTAGATTGCGCTAAGGTCCTGGTGAAGGAGGTTTTTCTACGGTACGGGGTGCCCCGCCGCCTAATCAGCGACAACGGAGTGCAGTTCATAAGCGAGGTCATGCAACAGGTTTGTAACGTATTCGGTATTGCTCAGTCCTTAACACCGTTCTACCATCCGGAGGCTAACCCAGTAGAACGCAAGAACCGCGACCTCAAACCGCAACTTGCTATCCACGTTGGTTGCGACCACACAACCTGGGACTTACACCTAGCAGCCATAAGGTTCGCAATGAACTCGGCTGTTACGTACAGCATTGGCTATTCCCCAGCCATGCTGACATTTGGACGCGAGATACGCGCCCCAGCGGATGTCGTCCACGACATGCGCACGATCATAGAAGACGATCGGTTTGTGGCCAACGTCACACCTTATCTAAAAAGATTGGCAACCGTTCTCATCGACGCCAGGGATACTCATGAGAGGATCCAGGCGACTCAGAAGAAATATGCTGACGAGAAACGCCGGCCCGCGCCTGACTACAAGGTAGGTGACTTAGTGCTATTGAAAACACAGGGTGCAAACGACACTGGTCTTGGTCAGACCCCTAAGTTTATACCTAGGCGCGACGGTCCGTATAAAATACGCGAAGTGCTGAGCAGCACTACTTATTGTTTAGAACGCGATACAGGCGAAGTTTTAGGCAAATATCACGTGTCGCAGTTGACGCCTTTCGTAGGTCAGATGCAGCCACCCGTGCATCCTAAACGTAGGAGAGGGCGCCCGCGCAAGATTGTTGCTTGACTTAACTGTATCCCTTTTGTTTCTGTTTCTGCACCGGGAATGTGTTTACACACCCGGCTTATTTAGGTCATATTCGCCATTGGTCGGTGACTGTAGGGTTTCCTTAGTTTTGGATGCTACTCCAAACGCGAGGGCGCATTGTTTGTAGTAGAGGGGGAGTCTGTAAGACAGTATTTCGCCACTTTTTAAGTAGCAACACTCCTCCGCTATCGACTCACTCGCAGCCGGCCAATCGCGGTCGCTGCGCGCCGCGCCTTTTGTGAGGACCCCGCGGAAATAGAGACAGACGACGACATATTGGATTTTGTAAAAGCCTACTTATGTACCGTGCTCTCATCTTTAATTAAATAGTATTGTTTCTACTCAACTCTGGAAGTTTTTATTCATTACACACATTATTTATTAAACAAATAAAGTAATTGACCGCATGGGTGCCATCGCGTGCGTGAAACGTACGCAGCAGGTGCCTCTCGTGACTAATATCTTCGATGTAGAACATCAGAACTCCTCAGAACATAACGTAGTTTTTGTGTTTGGAGGAGTCATCACAGTCATGAGTCGTCACAGCGTATCTCAATGTAAATTGGTAATTACTGCAGCTGCGGGGAAACTGCAAACTGCCACAAGATAACACCTCTTGGAGTAAACAAACAAGATAAAAGCATCATAACCTATGCGACGGGATTAAAAACGAGTTTGAACCGATAGGATAGAATGTTTCTGTAATTACTTAATTAGATTATCTAAAAATGCGAAAATTTAAAAAAATATCGAAAACTCCGTTTTTACTAATTTGTACATTGAAAAGTTACATTTGAGTGTGCATTTGTCAGAGGACGCAATTTTATTTTTTAGATATCAAGGGGTGGTTAGTTTAAAGTTAAATAATAGGCTCTTGTCCCCCGGCCGCCATCTTGGAAAAAGGGATTCAAATAGTTTTTATGGTTTATTTGACGAACTAAAGGTCTCACAAAAAAAATATATAAAACATTTTGTATTGCAAATAAAATTATCTACAACTTTTGTTACGTAACTTTTAGTCATAGTACTAAAAATAAAAAGTTATAAGTGAAAATCTATGGAAATTTGAGAAACAAATTCTATTGGTCATTTATGAACCGATTTTGATGATTTTTTTTTTTCGGAAGGTAGAAGTCCCAAGGTAGCTCCATAGAAAAAATAGATGGATCGGACAAGGATCTTCGGAGTGATGAGAAGAATAGTTCCTCAGAAAGTAGTAAATTACTTACTTTTGGACTTTTACCAGTAGAATCAGACCTTGTGCTACTGGTTAGGGATTGATAAAGCACCTGGAACCACCTTATCATCAGAGAACTCCTCCAATAATTAAAGTTATGGTTAAGGTTTTAATGATTTTTAGTGGTAGATGAAAGTAGGTACACAAAAAAGGATGAAATAAAAATGAAATAAAAACCGACTTCAAAAAAACATAAAATAACCGCAATTACATACAGTCATTGAGGAGTTCTCTGATGAGAAGGTGATTCCAGGTGTTTCATCAATCCTTAACCAGTAGCACACGGTCTGATTCTACTGGTAAAGGTAAAAAAGTAAGTAATTTACTACTTTCTGAGAAACTATTCTGCTCATCACTCCGAAGAACCTCGTCCGATCCATATACATTTTTTATGGAGTCAGCTTGGGACTTCTACCTTCCGAATAAAAAAACAATCATCAAAATCGGTTTATAAATGACCAATAGAATTCATTTCTCAAATTTCCATGGGTTTTGGCTTATAACTTTTTTTTTTTAGCTCTACGACTAAAAGTTACTTAACAAAAGTTGTAGATGATCTTATTTGCAATACAAAATGTAAATTATTTTTTTTGTGAGACCTATAGTTCGTCAAATAAGCCATAAAAACCATTTGAACTCCTTTTTCCAAGATGGCGGCCGTGGGACAAGAGCCACAACCCCACAAACTATTATTTAACTTTAAACTAACCACCCCTTGATATCCAAAAAATAAAATTGCGTCCTCTGACAAATGCACGCGGGGCCCAAAAAAATGTAATATTGCAATGGACTAAATGGATTACCAAAATTCCGATGGGATCGAGATCAACGTAGGGCGATGTTAGATACAAAAACGTAGAACGGCCAAAACACACGTGCCGTAGCCCTTGTGTCGTAGTACTCCTATCGTAGCGCTCGCGCGTTCATGTTGTAGCAATAATCGTTTCGTAGCACCCGTGTCGTAGCACTCGTGCCGTAGCACCCGTGTCGTAGCACTCGTGTCGTAGCACCCGTGTCGTAGCACTCGTGTCGTAGCATTCGTGTCGTGGCACTCGTGTCGTAGCACACGTGCCGTAGCACCCGTGCCGTAGCACCCGTGTCGTAGCACTCGTGTCGTAGCACCCGTGTCGTAACACTTGTGTCGTAGCACCCGTGTCGTAGCTCTCGTAGAGCACACGCCGCCTACGAAAGGTGCTTTGCATCCATCAATGCAAATCCGACGCTCGAACAGAATTGAAAAGTTTAATGGCATTTCCTTTTGCTGGCACTTTGTTGAATAAAACAACATAAATATTTACGTATTCATATTTATTTTGGAATGTGATTGCGACTCGAAAGAGTGGTATTTATAAAGGTTTGTGTTCATTGAGGTCGGTACCGAGGACGGCGCGTTTTGTGAGAAAATATTATGATTTGTTGCCCGGAGTCAGAATTTTAAATAGCATTTAAGATTAGCACAGAACAAAATGAAAATCGCCACAGATCAATTGAGAACTTCTCCTTTTTTAAGGTCTGCTAATTACTCAGTCGAGAATCCATCGCCGGCGCGACCGACATCCGACATCCGACATCCGACAGACAGCCGCGGCCGGATCTGACGTCACAGGTGTCACTGGTACATAAACTAAACGTAAACTCTCAGACCCAGAAACAAGTTTTGTCGCCGGCGGGAATCGAATCAGCAACCTTCTGCGTCGTACAACCAGCGGCGACGCGCCACCAACTCCGCCTTTAGGTGATGGTGTGTGTCCGTTCGTGAACTGCCGCCGGCTCCCGCAATGTCCCGCGTGTGTCCGTTCGTGAACTGCCGCCGACTCCCGCAATGTCCCGCATATATCCCGTTAAAACGACGGCATAATGGATTTACATTAAAATTTCCACCGGAAACGGAAATGCGTCGGTCCGTTGTGTCGCCGGAAGCCGCGCCCGCGCACTTCCGGCGTCGCTCGCTCGAGTCTCTCCGATATTTATTGTAATAGATTCACGATAATTCCCTCATTAAAGTTTTACAATTAATTATTGTGGTCATAAACTCATACTGCAGCTGAATAACCGCGCAATTTTAATATCTGTATGAAACGAACCGGCCACATGTAGCGTATCGCACGTGGCCATACGAGCCGGCCACATGTAGCGTATCGCACGTGGCCATACGAGCCGGCTACATGTAGCGTGTCGCACGAGGCCACACGAGCCGGCTACATGTAGCGTGTCGCACGAGGCCATACGAGCCGGCTACGTGTAGCGTGTCGCACTAGGCCACACGAGCCGGCTACATGTAGCGTGTCGCACGAGGCCACACGAGCCGGATACATGTAGCGCGTCGCACGAGGCCACACGAGCCGGCTACATGTAGCGTTTCGCACGAGGCCACACGAGCCGGCTACATGTAGCGTGTCGCAAGAGGCCATACAAGCCGGCTACATGAAGCGTGTCGCACGAGGCCACACGAGCCGGCTGGATGTAGCGCGTCGCACGAGGCCTCCTGCTTCGCCTACATTAAGAGAACAGACCGTTTGTCGTCTGAACGACACAAATAATTCAGTCTCTGAACCGGCGCAGCGTTCAAGTGCCCTCCAGGCGTCGATCTCAGCTTTATATTTACATTTAACTTTTTAAAATTACTTGTGTAACAGTAAAATAGACTTTATGTTTAAAGGTTTTAAAGTAGAGAACGGTGTGATGTCGTTTTTTGTTCACGATCGTCGGGAGATATCGTTGTGAATGTCTTCTATACGCTGAGCGAGTTGCGTGTCGCGTGCAGCCGCGGGGCGGGGTAAGTGGGGTAAGTGACACAGGTTGCAGCGCACTCGCGTACCGCTCGACGCTCAACGCTCCAGCTAGCATGCTTGTTTACCGCTTGCAAGCTGATAGAAGCTTTGTTGTTCAACAATATATTATAATAACACAATCAGAGCACAAACTCATCATTAGGGCCCGCAATCGGCAATCAGCAACAGAATCGATAGATCATTGAACCGGATAATTATTGCAAATTAACAAAATTATTAAAATAATTTGTATGTTTCAGATTCAAATATCAAATTATAATGATACAGGTATCGTTCCACCTTCGCCTCGACCTCGCCTCGCTCTCGCCTCGCCCTCGCTTCGTCCTCGCTTTGCCCTCGCTTCGCCCTCGCTTCGCCCTCGCTTCGCCCTCGCTTCGCCCTAGCCTCGCCCTCGCCGTCGAACGTCGAACGTGTGACTCGAATATTGTAATGTTCCTTCATTTGCATTTAATATAATAATAATATACCTACACAATATTAATCGTATCAAAAGGAAACAATTGCTGTGCTAGCTAATGATAAGTAGCACATCGAAACATAAATAAACGATGCAAATAGCTACGAAATGAGCGCTAATATAATAATTTGTTAGCTAATAGCAGGTTCGGAGCCCGGCGCGGCGCGACCGGCCTGAGGTTGTAGGTCGGAGGTCGCTGCAGTTATAATGAATGATCGATCAATCAACAATCTGTTGATCGCAGTCTAATTGCTAACGATATTAATACAATCCGGGGATCGGTGATCGATCACGTGATGTCTCACATCGTGCACTAGCCGCGCCGCCCGGACCCCCCCGCGTCGCGACCCGACAACCCACGACGACAGGTTACTGTGGTATTTATTACATCACCAGCAGATAATTTAGTAGTCAATTATCCTGCGCCAGAATGTTATCACGAGTATAAAGTATATTATTATACTCTGTTATAGTCTGTGGTTCCGACGCGGCTCGGTCGTGCGCTGTGTATCGGAGGAAGGAAACGCCCGTAATGGAAGACAAACAAATCGTTATTGGAGGCTGCTCTAGTATATTATTAACTGACGCTATCCCCATTCGCTCGCCTGTGTTGTTGGTAATATCTCCCCGCTCTGTAGCGGCATGTGTCGTGAGGCATGTAGGCGACTGCGGTTGAGGAATATACAGATGATGACTTGACCGACTTAAGACTGGTTATTGAGTAATTATAATACCGCACCGCCACGCCTCCGCCGCATCGCCACGCGTCCGCCGCATCGCCACGCCGCCGCCACATTGCCATTGCCATACTGCGATTGCATACAATATCGTTTAGCAAATCGTGTGTGTTATCGACGGAGGTGTATTATCAAACCTACGAGCTGTAACCACTACTTGTGGTTACAGCTCGCGAGCACCGTCCCACGCCGTCCCACCGTCCCGGCGTCCCACCGTCCCGGCGTCCCACCGTCCCGCCGACCCGCCGTCCGCTCTATAATCATAACACAATTCACGTTCACTCACGATAACCGCACATAACTATAGGTAACATTTGCAAATTATTGTTCGGTTTTGAATCGTTTCGGCAAAATTGATCAATCTTTGTTATTTCCAAGAATCGGTGGCAGCAGTAGTGGGGTCGCGAAATATGAATCATCGAATTTGCATAAATAATGTGGTAGTGTAGTGCAGCGATATATTACAGTCGACGACGGACAGACTGGAACGATTCTAGTTACGAGTAGGTACCACCTCGCACAATCCTTCAGACTCAAATTCCTCGATGAATGCATTCAGCTTTCATTCACATCTACATTACACGACTGAACTATCTTTGACAGTAAAAACTTGTGAGTATAATGTCATAAAAGGAGTGAAATTCATGCAATGATCAACAAAGTTGACAAATGGCTGTAAGTTATGAAACTATTATAGCGGTTTGATAGACAATTTGTTGAAAGTTTGAAAGTTGAAAGAGTAATAGCGTGTTGCCGCCGACCCGCCCCCCCCTCCCGCTCTAGCAAGTACGACCCCCCCCCCCGCATGTCTTAGGCGCCGTTAATTAAAACTCCCTCCCTTTGTCCGAAGCTATTGAATAGTATTTAACATAGTTAAGATGCAGCTTGTCGAGCGAAATGAGTTACAAATGGAAGCAGAAGTCAACGTTAACTACAATAATCTATGACACAAATTCATTAGTGCGGTACGTTTCATGTTTCGATCGCGTAGCTATTATCGGGTTGTAAAAGATAGCCTGTAGTTTAAGTGTTGTTCTCGTCAAATTACTTCATGTAATTCGTGAATATTACCTATTGTTTGTTAGCAAGGAATATAACTAAACAGATTAGGTAGTATCAGTAATCAGCGGCCCTATTTCCGCGCCCAGAATGTTGAATGTTCTCGATATCTGATCCTGCCTCAAATGACGCTCGATTGATAAGGTCGCCTGCATCGCGGCCGAAGCGACGCGCGACGCGACCGATTTGTTAAATCTCGGCCGACGAACATAAATCTGTTACGGAAAGTTTGTGAAACCAGCGGATATTAAGGTGAACAAATAAATTCTCTCGACTAATTTGCTCGAGAAACATTAATTTTTGAGCGATACAAATTTAGCTCATTTCGTCGGCGGTAACTTTAGAGCCGAAAAGTCGGTCGGACGAAAAGTTCACAAAGTTCTCGGGATGCTCTCTGCACTCTTTGATGGTTTTTTAAATTGTTTGCAGAAGGGAATACTGTTGAGAGACGAAAACCGGCCGAACCTCGCTCGCGCATGTGATCCTCTACTCTGACCAACTAACACAACCTACGCGCAACTGAGCGACGACGGTGACGACGCGTCGCGGGACGCATCCCTTCACCAACAATAACTCTATTACAATAATAGAGACCTTCGGCCCAGATTTACTTTCGACAAATGAACAATGAACCACGATTTGGTAAGCGATATTTTATGAAAATATGAAGGCTGCGTGCGCTTCAATAATAACTTTTGTTTCGGTCTCAAATCTCATAGTTTCAGGGCTATTAGTGCGTAACGAGGCGGATCGCGGCCCGCGGGGGGGGGGGGGGGGGGACGCACAGATCACGCGAACGAGGTATTAGAGATGTGTACAGGTTTTTACGACGTCTTTGTTGCGCCTTTGTTGCGCGGCAATAATGGGAAATCTGTTCCGTGACGTGACGGACCGTTACCGGAACATTACCGGAACGATGCCGGTTAATATTCCTGCAGTGAATGGTACGTTTGGATGTTAACTCAGACCTCAACTAAAATAATACGAGTTTGTTTATCGATCTTGACAGACTAACTGGTAACCTTCCCAAAAAGAAATTGGCAAAGTCCACTATTAACTAAACCAATATCAACGGAAAAACGAAAAAACTGAGTGCACCCAGGATCAATATTGGTGGTTAGTAAGGAGGTGTTTTGATGTTCGAGTATTTCATGTTACCTCTACCCTCTATATATTGTGTCATATCTAACGTAACGTAACATACTGTACAATAGGAGCGACGCCGTTCGTCGTCGATGCACTAATAATGTAACGAGGTTGTTTGCCAGCTCGCTGCTCCTCGCTCTCTCGCCTCGGGTGAGCTTTGCCTTTGTTTCTTTCATGTTTATTATTAAGCAGTAGAGTAAACTGACTTCGTTGGTGTTACTCGTATTAAAATTTGAGATACGTTAAAAAAATCAAGTTGAATTAGAGAGGTAAAATATACTAGTATTGACTTACTGTTAGTAACTGGATAAGAAATAGTTATAATGACACAGAACTGTGCAAGAAGTTATCGAGGTAGGTACAGCGTGGCGGCGGGCGCAGCGGTAAGTTCTAGCGCAGTTGTCCAAACAGCGTGGAACTTTCGCTTTGAACTTGCTGGTGTGTGTGGTACACAGAGGCAGTCTTTCTATAGTCGATTCCCCTAATAACAGGTATTTGGAACATCGTTATTTTTTAATTTACCAAATAGGGAAGAGTCGGTAATATTGGATCACTTTTTACTTAAACCTATATTTCGTTTACGACAGGACTAATACTAATGAAAAAATAACACAATAAAGATTATTTTTTTAACTACCTATGACAGGAAAATCAGTTTAGCCGGCTAGTCGATTTAATTGTACTACTAAGTATTTAAATCGTACCATTGGATAACAAACAAAAAATTCGGTTTGTTCTATTCATGAACGTGTTTTCTAACACTAAGCTGTGGGTGTCTTTTCATAAATTTACGTTACTAGCAATACGTTTATTATTATTAAAATTGATCTGAATGTTGTGTGTTTCTGCAATTTCAAATGCGAACCGCCGGATTTCATTTATCGTTAGACCAAACATGTGTTTTTCCAAAACAAGAATATGCTCAGCTAACTCATTTTCAGTTTCGATGTCGAAGATCACAGATCCGTTTTTAGATTTTAATGTCAACAGTAATCTTATTTTTTTTTATATGACGTAGAATTGTAGGTTTTTAATTGAATAAGCCTTTGATATTTTGTTTAAACTTAATTTTATTTTTAGCTAGGCCAAAAAATCTCTTTCTAGATTCCCCCTATTCCAGTTCTAAAACTTTCTTTACGCTTTTAATTCTGCTATACAGTTTTTAATTCTTACTTTTTTTTGCGACTAGTCGGTTAAATCATTCTAGTATAAATTACCAAAAATGACTGGAACGATTTTGCAAACTAGATATTTTAAACAGACAGACAGACAGACAGCGAAGTCTCAGTAATAGGGTCCCGTTTTTACCTTTAGGTACGGAACCCTAAAAACCACCATCACCACATCATGACATAACCTCAAAACTTAGACACCACAGGATAATCATCAATAATCTAGTATAAAACTGTACTAGAATCATGCAGACGGTGACGGAGTTTACCTTTGTCACGAGTTATTGGCTTATGAACGTTTGATAATATTTGCATTCACTGGCACTAAACATATATTTTAACGGAACACGCGCACCTTTGTCAACAAATTATCTTTACAAAAGGTGGATTGCGGGTGATTAGTGCGGGGGCACACTTTGATGTTACTAGTTTAGAAAAAAAAACCCATTTTGTAGGAAATTCGGAAGTGTTACGATTTAATTGATAGTACGATATAACCGACTCTCCCGTATTAGAAATTAACGTGTAATAAAAGTAAGACAATCCCACCAGGTAGTTGTATCCCCGCACCGAGCGTGGTATGGCTGCGGCCGCTCTCGATTGCATCTCCGATGGCAGGAGTAAGGTCGAGTTGAAGAACTCAGGACGACTTATATTATAAATTCACTTTAATGTAATAAGATTAAATTACCTACACGGATAAGTAGGTATCTAATCTTAGTGATAGTTATTATAACCGATACAAACTTTGATTACTTTGTTATAATCAAAACTCAATAATGTCGACAACCGCCGTCGGCAGCTGACACGCGGCGAAGACGGCGGTTATCTCTGTCCTCGATCGCTTCGACGAGATGGACGCGATCTGCGGTTGCGGTTGCGGTGTGGTTGTCACGCGCAAGAGATACGGTCATAATGTCTGGTTTATAAAAATACTGAGTAAACAAAATATCTCTATTTCGTAACGACCATTTAGGTATTTTACAGTTTTTTCTTAATTTTATAATACCCATGATATACAAAATGGTGCATTTTCATAAAACCTGGATTAAAGAATTCTCAGATAAAGGTACCTGTCGATCGCCGGGGGAAAACCACGGCGATCGACTGGTGCGCCGGATAATGCGTTTTAGTGTTTATAACACGTTATACAACATACTAAGTAGTACCTATGCTTAACGGGCGGCGACTGGCATAAAACTATCTGATACCTACGGAGCATGCAAGTAATGTAATAGAGGCGATCAGGACTGCTGAAGTTCTGATATTGGAGTTTCGATTTGATTACGATACGGTTCAGTTAAAGAATTGTCCACATTCGTGTACGCTGAATGCGGCCGATGTGAGCCGCGGTGTGAGAGTGCCGCGGTGCGAGAGTGCCGCGGTGCGAGAGTGCCGCGGTGTGAGTGTGCCTCGGTGCGAGAGTGCCGCGGACGGACGGACGGTCGGACGGACGGACAGACAGACTGCGACTGACTTGATGTCATTACAAGTACAGATGGACGGACGACTTGGTTAAGGCCGCGGGTTCACGGTGGATGCAGGCCGCTTATGACCGAAGCATCTGGAGATCTATGAGGGAGGCTTATGTCCAGCAGTGGACTTCTTACAGCTGAAATGATGATGATAATGAACTACGTGTCACCGGCGCGGCGGGTAATAAACCCGCGACCCCACGACTTACTGCAGCCGGGTATTCGCTCCATGCTTTTCCGTAGGCACGCTTAGTAAGCAGGTTGCTTGCAATGTATGGGAGTTTATTTTGTCCTTTTTTTGAAGTCGGGTTTTGAAGTTTTGGCGCAAGCGTAGAGATGCATTGTAACGGATTTGTAAGGGTTGCAGGTTCAAATCATATCGGGTGCAGAAATATGAAACGCAATTTACAAAAAAATACCTTTTAATAATAATAACGGAATTCAAGTAGAAACACTATAACTAATAATAATTTAGAAAAGTACAAAATTCTTGAGGGTTCATTTTTATGTGATTTTGCTAACAATCTCGTCATATTTCCAGTGAGTATTTAAATTTAAGTATAAATTGAGAAGGAGCAATCAACAGCTGCCCTACACGGATCTATCCGGCGGACACAGGGTCTCGGACAAAATTTTGCCCAACAAAACAGACTTTCACTCAAATCTTTGAGTCTTGACACAAAGTAGGTACCTGTCCGTCAGACAAATCCGTGTAGCGTGAAGGCGATCCATGTGCATGGATTCTTTATGTTAAGGTAAGATGCCTTATTCCATAATACAAATTTAAGTACAAATACCTCATTTTTGGATTTTTAATTTTAATTATTTAATTTAAGTAGGTAATATTCTACAAGGAGAAATCCATCATCAAAAATCCTCCCATGACAGGATTCGAACCTGTGCCCCTCGCTTGCCGGGCGAGTGCGCTACCACTGCGCCACAAGGGAACCCGATGATGTATTTCTCCTTGTAAAATACTTCTAGTAAAAATGCCTTGAGCAATAATTCATAAGAAATATTATTTAATTTAATTTAAGTTAATTATTAAAAAATATGATATATTAATTTAATATGGGTCTATTGTTAGTTGAACTAAATGCATTTTATAAATATTTTATTTCAATCTTTTATATTATTTTGAACTTATGACAAGTTCATACAATCATACTATAAAAGATTGAAATAAAAGATTAAGTACAACTTTGGGTAGTTTATCATTTAGAAACATTTTTTAAGGAAAAATACATCTCTAAAAATTCACTAGCGGCGAGGTTGCGAGGTGCGAGGAGGGTGAATTTTTGAAGATTTTTAGCCCTTTTTTCGCGATATTGGATTGGAATTAATCTTATTCTTCGGCGTTAATCGCGTGGTGTTATTATTACTTTTAGCATTGTTTCAATGCTCAACGTTTTGAGACCTTTACAGGTCTCTTCTTCAGGACTGACCCAGTCAAACCCCAGGTCTCGAAACGTTGAGCTTGAAATAAGTAATGCTAAAAGTAAAGTAACCCACGAGAAACTGAAAAACGAGATTAATTTCGATGTATTTTTCCTTTTATATATTTCTAGTAGATATGCTTAGAGCATTAATAATCTAATTACAAATAATTTATGGTATTTATCGAAAGAACACTGAGGCTTTTGTTCTAAATGTTCTCATACGTATATAATTAAATAGGTAACAATAAAATTTATCTTAACTATACTTTCAGTTCTGAAATTAAAACTCATTTTTTATTATTTATAACATTAATAAATTCATTTTTATATTTTAATTTTAAGTGCTTACGCCTGCACTGGGCTTTTCTTAGAAATATTTTTAAGGAACAATACTGCATGAGTTGTGTTTTTGTAGAAGTATTGTTCCTTTTAAATATTCATTAATTCGTTCATTTGATTAATTGAGTTTAATTTCATATCGAAATATCTATTCTACATTTTCAGTTCTTTCTTAACACAACCTGACAAGATTCTTAACCAACGCATTGGCAGCATTTTCACTAATCTATTCGAATTAGAGCACACTAGCCTCTTAATTATTGCCTTTTTGCCACGTTCGAAATGGTCCTCGTCATATTGTACAAAACTTACGTCATATATACAAACTAGAGAGTCAGTTAGGTACATTCTTTTAATTATTATAATCAGTTAAGAGGACAGTCTACCTACTATTTTCTCCATACAAACTTTACAAACGTAGTCGACTGTTTCCTTTCCATATTAGAAAAAATATGTTTATGCCATATGTCCTATATCAGCCATGACAATGCATGCCCCTACGTACAGTACGGGTGTAATTACCTTCTGTTGTTTATCAAACGCAACACACACTGTTTACACAAATATTTCATTATTTTAGCGAACGTACCATGCCTTCTATAGTACACGTACAGAAGGCATGACTCGCTTGTCGAGTTTCATGGAATTCGTTCCAATTTGTTACAGTGGAATCCTAATTGCTAAGAAATAGTTCGTATGAATGTATTGTAGGAGAGTGTGAAATATAATTTAGCAGTAACGAGTAATATAATTGTGAAATATAATTTAGCAAGTAGGCGCGGTCGGCGCGGTCGGCGCGGCGTAATGCGCTTTAGTCAGACATTAGTGAGACTGAAGGCTTATCGAGTAACTCTATCTAAGTGAAGTACTTTGTACTACTTAAGTCATTAAAATTGTAACAACCCGTCCGGAGCTGCGTGAATTTAGAGTTGTTATGCAGCCATTAGTACTGGTAACGCTCCATTAGTCGCTACAGAGTTTCGCTTACCTGAGCATTTGGTTATTAAATGTGATAAATATGCGATCTCCTGTGAATAATGCCTACCATTACGCGATGCCACGTGTATTCGATTCTACATTGTTAAACGATTACTTACCATGATGATAATGTAATATATTTCATCGCTTGATATTATTAAAACTGTTGAGTTTACCGTTTAAATAAATAAATACCGCTTACTATATAAAATAACGTAACGAGAGTACAATACTCATAATATAATTATACTGTTGAAACATTTCAGCTAATTAACCGCCAACAATAGACTGACAATAATGGTCATCAATAAAGAAGGCTGAGAGTCGTGACTCGTGACCCGATATCGTTCTACATAATATTATATAATACCCAATTATCTTGTCTAATACAATAAACAAACGATTTGTCGAGTGCGTCCTCGACGTGACGACGTCTGTGCGTCGATCGCGATGTTCGTGATCAATCTGAAGATCCGCCATTATAAGCACCGTAAACACACGCTTCATAAATACCACTCATATTGACTCTATAAACATACGACTGGTGTAACCGTGCACCCTATCCCGAGCGGCACAAGGTCGGTTATCGGCCGGCAGTGTCCGAGCGAGTGTTTATCGTAAGAAGCTCCGCTCCGCTAACTCGAGTACGAGTTAAAGGCTGTGCAAAGAGAATGTTTGATTTGAATTAACAAGGCAGGGAAATTATTCCGGGAGAAACGACTGAGACAACAAACCGTAAACGAAAAATGTCAGAGTTAATATTTTGATGAGGTTTTGGGTACGCAGATGTTTGTACTTGGAAATAACATCAACAGAGTCGAGAGGGAAGGATTACGAGAATGTAATCGTTTCGACATCACGATGAATAACATCCACAAAACTATAATAAAGGGCTCCGTGAAGGTGGTCAGTTAGCCGAGTAGGGTGCCCATAAAGTAGGGTAGTTGAAACAAATGTAAGTAGGGCCATCAAATGAAATGGTCACAGTAACGCCGCCGCGCGTCGTCGCTCGCTCGCGGCGAGTAGCGTCGTCGGAAACACGCTTGTTTGTCCACCGTAATAGTTACACTTTCGGATAAATATTACCATGTTTTTGTGGATAATAATATGATATATGATATTTCCGTGCAGTGTCGGTTACGAATAGCACTGCCCCCTTTCTTCCCGTGGGTGTCGTAAAAACCGACTAAGGGAAATATAGCAGAAGATGGGCAGCAGCACCTTCTTGTTCAAATACAAATTATACTGCGCTCGCCAACCCGCCTCCCAAGCGTGGCGAGTATTGGCAAATCCCTTTATGGACAGAAAGTGCAACAAACGGCCCCGAGTCCCCGGCAGCCCCGCTAGCCCGGACTACGGTAGCGGTCTCGGTAACGGCGGGGCTAGGGGTGCTAAGAATCCCCGGCAGTCGCCCGGCTACCAATCCAAAAGACAACTGGCCCTGGCAACACACAACATACGCACTTTGAGGACTGACGAGAAGATTGTTGAGCTGGAAGAAGAACTGAGCAAGTTACGGTGGGATATTTTGGGGTTGTCTGAAGTCCGTAGAGAGGGCCAGGACACGATAACTCTGAAATCTGGTAACCTGCTTTTCTACCGGGAGGGCGACCAACAGTCCCAAGGTGGTGTCGGATTTCTCGTCCACAAGTCCCTCATTAGCAACATCATTACCATCGACAGTGTGTCGAGCAGGGTCGCATACCTAACCCTCAAAATATCTAAAAGGTACTCGCTGAAGGTCGTTCAGGTTTATGCGCCGACTTCGTCACACCCAGATGAGGAGGTAGAGTCTATGTATGAGGACATTAGTAGGGCCATACATACTAACAAAACTCACTTCAATGTTGTTATGGGGGACTTTAATGCGAGGCTGGGCAAGAGAAGCGATAATGAGTTGAAGGTGGGGAACTTCGGGTATGGGCAACGGAACCCTAGGGGACAGAGGCTGGCCGATTTTCTGGAGAAAGAAGGACTCTTTATGATGAATTCTTTCTTTCGGAAGCCGCCTCACAGGAAATGGACCTGGATGAGCCCCGATGGTTCCACGAGAAACGAGATTGACTTCATTATGACCGACAAGAGACGAATATTCAATGACGTCTCAGTGATTCATAGGGTGAAAACCGGTAGTGATCACCTAATTGTGAGAGGCACATTGAATATAAACGTTAAACTAGAACGGTCTAGTTTAATGAAGTCCACGCTCCGACCTACTCGCGCTCAGATCGAAAACCCCGAGAGCTTTCAACTCGAGCTTTCAAATCGCTTTGATTGTCTAGAAGATCACGCGTCGGTGGACGAGATTAATAACAGGTTCGTGGAAACTGTCCATGCGGTCGGGTCTCAGTTCTTTAAGACTCGCCGTAATAGTAAAACTCAGAACCTCTCCGACTACACTCTTAACCTTATGGCTGAACGACGCTCGCTGAGACTGCAGACCCCCGATGATGTTGAGTCACACAGGCAGCTTAATAGACGTATCTGGAAATCCTTGCGACACGATATTCGTATCTTTAATACTGCTCGTATTAAAGATACGATAGAGCGGAATAAAGGCTCCAAAGTGTTCGCAAGAGATATGTCTATTGGGCAAAGCCGAATGACAAAGCTGAAGCGGGATGATGGCAGTGTAGCGTCGACGAAAGCGGAAGTGTTGAGAGAAGTCGAAAAGTTCTATGGACGGCTCTACGATTCAGTGGCTGAGCCTGTTACAAGTGTGACCTCAGACCAAAGAGCCAAACTGACCCGACACTTTACCGAAGATATCCCGGACATCAGTCTGTATGAGATTAGGATGGCCCTAAATAGCTTAAGAACAACAAGGCGCCTGGTGAGGACGGAATTACTTCTGAGCTTCTGAAAGCGGGTGGATCACCGGTACTTAAAGTCCTTCAGAGGCTCTTCAATTCCGTTTTGCTCGAAGGTACCACGCCCGAGGCATGGAACGAAAGCGTGGTGGTGTTGTTCTTTAAGAAAGGTGATAACACCTTATTAAAGAACTATAGACCCATCTCGCTTTTGAGCCATGTTTATAAGCTTTTTTCTAGGGTCATTGCAAATCGTCTCGAACGCAGGCTTGATGACTTCCAACCTCCCGAACAAGCCGGGTTCCGAAAAGGTTATAGTACCGTAGACCACATACATACGCTACGACAGGTTATACAGAAGACCGAAGAGTATAACTTGCCGCTCTGTCTAGCGTTTGTGGACTACGAGAAAGCCTTTGATTCGATCGAAACGTGGGCGGTACTCGAGTCTCTCCAACGATGCCATATTGACTATCGGTATATCGAAGTGTTGAAGTGTTTGTATAAAAACGCCACTATGTCGGTCCGAGTACAGGAACAGAGTTCGAGGGCGATTCTATTGAAGAGAGGCGTAAGACAGGGAGACGTGATATCTCCGAAACTCTTTACGGCCGCTTTGGAAGACGCCTTCAAGCTTCTGGAATGGAAAGGACTGGGTATCAATATTAACGGCGAATACATCACTCACCTTCGGTTTGCCGACGATATTGTAGTCATGGCAAAGTCGATGGAGGAACTCAGTACGATGCTCGAAGGCCTCAATCAAGTCTCCCAGCGGGTAGGTCTTAAGATGAACATGGACAAGACGAAAGTCATGTCTAATGCCCATGTTGTACCTACCCCTGTTATGGTTGAGAATTCGGCTCTCGAAGTTGTTGACGCGTACGTATACCTAGGACAGACAGTCCAGTTAGGTAGGTTCAACTTCGAGAAAGAGGTCAATCGTCGAATCCAGCTCGGATGGGCAGCGTTCGGGAAGCTCCGCAACATCTTTTCGTCTAAAATACCTCAGTGCCTTAAGACGAAAGTCTTCAATCAGTGTGTGTTGCCAGTGATGACATACGGATCCGAAACGTGGTGCTTCACTATAGGCCTTATGAATAAGCTTAGAGTTGCTCAAAGAGCTATGGAGAGAGCTATGCTCGGGGTTTCTCTACGGGATCGAATCAGAAATGAGGAGATACGTAGAAGAACGAGGGTCACCGACATAGCCAAACGGATTAGCTCTTTGAAGTGGCAGTGGGCAGGACATATAGCACGGAGAACAGATGGTCGTTGGGGCCGAAAAGTTCTCGAATGGAGACCGCGGATCGGAAAGCGCAGCGTTGGACGTCCACCAACGAGATGGACGGACGACTTAGTTAAGGCCGCGGGTTCACGATGGATGCAGGCCACTTATGACCGAAGCATCTGGAAATCTATGAGGGAGGCTTATGTCCAGCAGTGGACTTCTTACAGCTGAAATGATGATGAATGATGAATATGATATTGTAAGATCAAATCAAAATACATATTATAAGGCAATGTGTGTTTTCTATAATAGGATTACGTTTTATTTTATATGGAAAAGTATTCTAGTGCCCGACGCCTACGATATTTGTATAATAAAGTAGTTTTTTTTCTTTATTCCAGTTTCCCTATATTTTTTTTATCTTCAACAAACTGAATATTGGAGTTTTATGGATAGATTATCGGTTTACAAATGACGAGGTAGTTTTGGTTCCACTTCTGCCTAACATCTGTGACTAAGAAGTCTAGAGAGTTGTAATTACTGCCAGATTATTTATAATCAAATGCCAATAGATGACTAAGCTGTATGTAGTTACTGGTAGGCGTACACAAAGCAAGCAAGGCAGAGCCCCGCTGTGAGGTGGACGGCATACAGAAGGCAGCGAGTGTCTCCGTCAGCATGGAGTCAGCTATCAGCGCCAGCCACTCGCCTGCGTCGTCGCAGAGTCAATACGGTCGAGGCGAGGTCGGTCGGTCTGTCGGTCGCCGCACTAAAGCCACGTTTTAACGCCGAACGTACAATTACCGAGCCTACAGGTGTAGACACTCCGGTGTTTGTGCAACCGTCTGCTTACCGTGATACTACTTTTTGCGGGTGTAGTGTACCGTATCGCACCGATACACTGTTGATTTAGGGGTGTTTGTTCACCCGCGTCACACTCTGCAGGTGCAAATAATGTTTTACATAACGCTATTTGTATATTGAGACGATTTGCGTCAAGTATTGGAATTGAAATGCGATCTCTTGCAGACATGTCAAATGCTGGGAAACATATTCAAAAGAGATATAGTTATTTATACAGAATCAGCTACGTCCCACGGTTTCAGCCGCGTATGTCCCGATCCCGTGGGAATATGAAAATCAAAAGTAGCCTATGTTACTCCTCGATAAATGTTTAAAGGATTTTGGAAATAGGTCCATTATTTCGGATACAAATAATCAAAGTCATATTTCTTCTTTATAATATTAGTAGAGATATAGATATTATGAGACAACGTCGAGGACAATATAGGTATAAAAATAAATAATTGACCTAATTATAAACAAATGTAACATGACTGTACCAAATTCATAAGTCATTTTGAAACACAAATATTATAACAAACAGTCTTTTCGGATTTCAGACATTATGGGAATATTATACATAATATTCCCATAATGTCTGAATTGTTCTTTCTGGAATATGTACATCTCAACATTCAGTAATACTAGACCGCAGTACCTACTACTACCGCAGGAGACGCGGGCGACGCATGCGACGCGGGCAACGCGGACGACCCGACGACCGGCCATTACTGCCACGACCTGGGGAAACTCGGTACTTACATTCATGGAAATTCGTTCTCGAAGGATTGACCCAATTTATGTAAAGTTTAAAACTTAAGATGTACCTTTCAAATTAACTAGTCGTCCACAAATTGCTTCTGAGGCCAATCATACATACTTCACAAATAAATCGCTTTGAAGCAGATTGCAATAAATAAAACTTCACAGAACATTAAGCGGGTCGTCGGTCGGTGGCTTGCGGCGCGGCTGTCGTGGCGCGGCGGCGCGGCGCGCTGCGTGAAGCAAAACCAACAAACGCAGTGCAACATGCGAGTTGTTGCAACAAGCAATAAGTCGAGTACAAAAACTCCAAAATCGAGAGCTCGTAACGGGAACCAATAAACGCGAGAAGTATCGGGGGGCGTCGCTAGTCGCGCGTGCATCGGACGTAATTAGGGCTACCACAGAGCGCCGCGCCGCGCTCGTATTCTCTATAATTTATTAGGCAGCAGTATTAGCCGGCGCTAGATAAACCCCATCCTTTGTAGAAACAGTAAATTTACATAATGGACCGTTCTGTCGTGGACGCCGCCCGAGTCGTCGTCGGTCGCTGCGGGACTCCGACTCCCAACTGCATGTTCCTTTTGATCTCAGACAAAGGCCGGTAACGCGAGCGACTTATCTAATGCGATTCATTCCGAACTCGGTCTCCGATAATAAAAGCCATTCCGAGCGCGGAGTCGGGTTTAAACAGCTATTCCGAGGTGCCTAATATGGCGAAACTCGCCTCCTCCGACACGATTTATTGCCGACGACGTAGGTACAGCCTCCTCCCGCTCCCGGAACAATATACTCGTATAAAGTTGTTTGCGGAAGTTGTGTTCACGAGCTTCCGGTCGCAGGAAGTGCTCGTCAGCTGACGTCACTCAATGATAGTGAACACCCCCCCCCCCCTCCGTGTTGCACACGCAACTACGATAGTTATTCCATACTTACTATACTAAATGCGAAGTAACTCAGACTGTCTTTTGCATTTATTTGCACCAATTTTAATGTAGGTACTCATACGAGCTGCGAGAATTATTCACTGTAATGTAATGACACTCCCATACGGAGCCGGTCGTCGAGTAGCGTTCGTTAAACTTGTGAACGAGCTCCTTAACTCAGCAAACCACAGTTAAACTCGACTTACGTACGTATTGTATAAGTTAAGTTTACCTAATTAGTTGAAAGCACTTCGACGATGAAACGGTCGGTGCTTTTTCTGTTTCAGAGTTAAGTTCAGAGTTAGTGTAGCGTGAAGTGTAGAGCGCGAGACGCGGTAGATGTCTCCTGGTCGCTCGTACAAGCACTTGTACTTCAACAACCTAACAGTCGGTAGTCGGGAAGGAACCTGCCAAGGTTATCGTAACCAACCGACTCAACCTACTGAGATAAGCTCCATCCTACTATAACTAATACATTTTATAGCTTTTACTTTTATGAGTTCGGGTATCTCGTCTATATCGATAAAGGTTAGATGGATCGGATGTAACGAACGACCTGAAGCTTTTTAAGCCAATTACCGTACGGAGGCGGCGCGCGGCGGAACGCTTCCAAATATATTTAAGTGAAAACATTCTCCTTTTACCAATCCACGGAGCGGAACCTTTGAGAGTGCGAAATTCACATGCAAATTCCTTTTGAGGCCTTTGACAAATGCAATGCAAAGTGTATGTAAGTGTGGACCCTGTATACTGTACTCTGTACCGAGTACCGTGGAACGAGGCGGCGGCGGCGGCGCACGGGTGGAGCGGCGCGGCGGCGGCAGTCGCGCGGCGTCCGGCGCACTGAGTGGACGTGTGTCGCTGCAGCGGACCAGCTCCGTCCTCGGTCGGTGCGAGCGACTTGCGGTGCGAGCGACGTACAGTGAGAGTGTCGGTTACAGTGCGGTGCGGGAATGTGCGCGACCGGTGGTTGACACACACAGCGGGGCACAGCTGCAGAGCGGCCACCGCCAGAGGTTCGTCCACGTATTTACATTAATCTAGTGTGAAGGAATCACGTCGCAAGCAACTAACTCAACCAACAGCCGCGCCGCGATACTCTCGCTACGATGAATGTTAACTTGATAGTCCATCGTCTACGCGTGGTCCCCGCGCTACGCTAGGGTTGTATGCACTGCTAAAACACATGGCATTCATGTAAAAATGTTTCCTGTATAAAATACTAGCTGCGTCCCGCGGTTTCACCCGCGTAAGTCCCGATCCCGTGGGAACATAGAGTAGCTTATGTTACTCAGGGTGAACGTAGCTTTCTAATGGTGAAAGCATTTTTGAAATCGGTCTACTAGTTTTTGAGTTTATTCATAACAAACATACAGACGCAAACACCCACCCACACACATAAAAATACAAATCTTTCTTCTTTATAATCTTCTCTAATATATAAAATTTCCATGTCACAATGTTGGTTACCGTACTCCTCCGAAACGGCGCGACCGATTTTTACCAAATTTTATATGCGTATTCAGTAGGTCTGAGAATCGGCTACTATCTATAATTGATTAGGCAAATAACGTTTGCCGGGTCTTCTAGTATTAGTATAGATTTAGATGTAAGCCGTCAATGTAATTCTCCTCGTAATATATTACTTTACTTTCGTCAATGATACAGAAGTTAACTTAAATTATAGAATCATCTTAAATGTTTCGTTCTCGGCTGACTACTTGCTGACGGGGTCAGCAATCGAGTCAGCAAACAAGGCAAGAGTCGTGAGGTCCTTAGCGAAGCCGGTTCGTTAGCTGCAAATTATGTGTCGAAGGCTGTTTATACTTTCCATGAAAAGTGCGAGCGCCGTCATTAATTTGAGAGGCTTGAGGAGGTGAATTTAGTTGAAATTGCTGAAAGGGAGGGGAAAGGGGGGTTGGTATGGTCGTGATGTGATGTATGGCGCAATTTCATTAATGTAGGGCGAAGTGGAATTTATGAAATGAGCCATTCATTTTTTTGTCACATCATGTAGAACACACCCTCAAGTAGATCTTGGACATTATACTGTACGGTTTCTTCTTCTTCTTCTCTTCCTATAGTGTGTTTCACCTAACCTAGAGTTATTTAAGTCGCCCTTAGGCCTTCTAACCTGATTTAATGACTGCTATCAAAGATAACAACCAAAACCAACTGCCAACTACATTCCGAAGCAAGAAGGAAAGAGAAAAAATATTTTTTTGCCACACACATTATCGGTGACCCATCCAAGTGATAACCATATCGCGTTGCTTAACCTACATGAGTATCAAGCTCGGCGGTCGCAGCTAGATCAATTAACAGCCAAATCATCCACATTAAATCGTTGCGACAACGATCGCGTCGGAAACAATTAACCTTCAGTGATACTAATTACGGCAGATTCCTACACTTGCTGTTCGTGTTACCTAAAGTGTATGACTAGCAGCGTCTCGCGGTTATACCCGCGTAACTCCCGATCCTGTGGGAATTTCGACTATGTAATATTTTCGTGACAAAGAACACACTCTTCAAATTGCATGTCTCTAGGATCAGCGATTTGGGGTCTGCTTTGATATACATACATATACAGGGTGAACCATTTAAACGGGCCTTCAGGGGGATATCCTAAACTATAAGAGATAGCGAAAAATGCTGAAAGGAGTTGCGTCCCCGATTTTGATAAAAACTAAAATGGCATTAATAGATTTTTGAAAAATTAATTACCTAGGGTAATTAATTTTTCAAAAATCTAGGAATTGAACCTTGTCTTTTTGCAAAAAAATAAACATGACCCCCATACCAAAGGTAAAAGACAAATCCTGTGTGGAAAACTACCGCCCCATCGCTGTATGTTCTACAATGGCTAAATTGTCTGAATTGATTCTCCATCGCCGTATCACAGCACAGGTCGAGCCTTACCTAAGTAACTGCCAACACGGTTTTCGGGCTGGTAGGTCAGTCAACTCCAATCTTACTGTACTTGTTGACATTATATCAAGGAACTTGGACATGGGTAAACAGGTAGATGTTTTATACTTCGATTTCGCCAAGGCCTTTGATCGGGTAGACAATGACGTGTTGCTGGCTAAGCTTTGCGCCTTTGGCTTTTCACCGAAATTGTTAAGGCTTTTTGCCGATTACCTATGTGACCGCAAGCAGTATGTTCAGCATGGGAATTTTGTGTCCGCGATGTATCACACTCGTTCGGGAGTAAGCCAGGGGTCCATTCTCGGGCCCCTGCTTTTCACATTAATGATAAATGACCTAGAGTCCGTGGTCGAATTTACAAACTGTCTCCTTTATGCCGATGACCTAAAGCTGATCCGAGTGATAGATGACTTTTCCGATTGCGACAAACTCCAATCTGACATTGACAAGATCTATAAATGGGGTATCTCAAATAAGCTTCTTTTTAATGCCGCGAAGTGTTGCGTCATGTCATTCACACGAGCTCGCGTTCCCAAACACGCCGACTACCAACTAGGTGGGGTCAGCGTTACTCGGGTCAGCACAGTAAAAGACCTGGGGGTAGTTTTTGACCCTGCCTTGACGTTTAATAGCCACATTAACTCGCTGGCGTCTGAATGTTTCCGCAGACTTGGTTTCGTTATCCGCAACTCTAAAAACTTTAAGGACCAAAAGGCAATAGAATTATTGTACAATGCTTTGGTTCGAAGTAAACTGGAGACGGCATCAATGGTCTGGGACCCTCACGAAGCCAAATACACCCTATTACTGGAGAAAGTTCAAAAAGCATTTCTGAGATTCTTATATAAAAAAGTATATGGGTATTATCCATTTCTATATCCAACAAAATTTATCATGGGGATGGTGGGTTATAACTCCTTGAACAATAGACGAAAACTTCAGTTATTGACTTACATATGTTCTACGTTGCGAGGTGTTTTAGGTAATATTGAAGTAAATTCACAAGTCCTACGGTTATACGCCCCCAGCCAGTATTTGCGTGGACGGTCACACAAATTGCTTTCGGTGAACTATTCCCGTACCGTTGCACATAGGAACTCACCTCTGTTACGAGCCGTTCAGTTACTGTCGGATCTCCTTGAATCGTATCCACAGCTCGACCTTTTTGCCGATGAATCGAGAGAAGTATTTAAACAATGTATGATTTTCTGTGAGCAATTCTAAGTTGGGACGCAGTTTGTAAAATATGGGCGGGTACAGCTGTGGGTAGGTAAGGCGAAAAGTAAAAACTTTTTGATTTGTACAATGGCAACACCAAATATAATTTCATTCTTGCTTCTGCTTGTTATGTTTGATATATTTGTAAACATTAATGGCTACTCATAGCGGAGATTGTTAATCTGCGTAGACTATTTTATTTAATTGGAGCTTTGTGTTATATTCTATTTTATTAAGTATTATCAATTTTAGCTGGGTTTCTGTGTATGTCTTTGGTTCCAACATGTACCATTATGAGTTTGGGATGTTTTTGTCGAATTTGGTGTGATGTTGCATGTACCTACGTAAGTAAACACCGTTATCCCATGTTCAATAGATTTGTAGTTTTAACGATCAAAATAAAATTAACAACCTTTTAACGTTACGAATTCAATTCATAGTTTTAGTCTATACACGGAGTATCTATGTGAATAGGATTTGTACTTTGTAATCTTAAGTAATTCTGTAATAGCGCAATAGGTAAAACCTGTAATGCTGTTATATGTGTTAAATAAATAAATAAATAAACAGCCTTTATTATTGTACCGATCGATAGTGTTGCTGATAGAGATCAAATCCTGGAAACAAACATATCGATAAATCAGGTAACAGGTAAATCGAGAAAAATGACAATTTTTAATAAAAATATGAAATAGCCAAGTATTCTGTACAAGTACTTGTTTGTTACCCGTACCTATTACAACGACCTAACTCTATTTGAACGACTGCACTAGCATTTTATCATCATTTCAGATCATGTTCTGATTTTAAAATTTCGCACACAGTTCAAATCATGAGTTTTGATGTTTGATGTAAGCAGCAATGCACAACTGATAGATGTCTTTTTTGGTGAAGAAAAATTAATATTTTTATTAAAAATTTGATATTGTTATATTTCTAGGATTTGATATTTATCAGCAACGCTATCGATCAATACAATAATATAGGGTGTGTATTTTTTTGCAAAAAGACAAGGTTCGATTCCTGGCTAGGGTAATTATTTATTCGAAAATCTATCAATGCCATTTTAGTTTTTGTCAAAATCGGGGACGCAACTCCTTTCAGCATTTTTCTCTATCTCTTATAGTTTAGGATATCCCCCGTTTAAATGGTTCACCCTGTATAGGTCATTCAGTCAGGACTTTAAATTTTATATGTAGGTATAGATAAATTTATGGGTGTGTTTAAGTGTGTGTCAGAAATCTGAACTGCTTATCTACTAACGTTATTAATAGAATACTTAAAATACGTAAAAGATAAAACAAGTAAGAGATATTCAAAGAAGTTCCAATATTATTTGCGTCAGAATAACATAAAGATGAAAATTCCAAGTAATTCAATTTGCTAACGTTCGAATATTCTGTGATCTGATTTCATTAAACTGATCTGGAGGAGTTTTATATATTCTACGAATAGTGGTTTTCTTAAAGTTGCCTTTTAATTCATCGTATATACCATAGTTAGGTATTTCTGAGAAACGAAAATCAGTACTAACCGATCTGAGTATGTTGTGGTATCAAAGTGCCTGCGAATTGAACATTTCATGTTGATCACCAGAAATTTCATGTAGACATTTTGATAAGATGAAACACTCCCAAAATAAAGCTAGGCTTCCGATCAACAACAGATTTAAAGAGTAAATATAGTTATATTGTCCTGGGTCTTAATCGCGTAATATTATTTATTTTCTCACCTCGATGTTTCAGCTAAATTACAATGGCCGAGGTGTCTTCTCGCGACCCGGTCTGATGTAACAATGTTATCAGATCGTGTGAATTTAAAAAGTTTAAAGAGTAAATGACGTTATTACGCCGCGGCCGTAATAAAAGATTTTATATCTTCAGAATCAAAGTCTCTATTAGAATAAAACATAAATATTGTAACAAGGTTTCTGAAAACTTGGGAAACTGTAAAGTGACCGTAAAAGCCTTAAACTGCTGACGACGGGTCCTTCCTTCACCTCGACAACATAGAGGTAAAATAAGTAATATCGTGATAGAGTTAATTACTCATCTTCATTTACTACAGTTTTGATATAAATGTTTCGTATCATTAACATGAGGTAATGCGACATCGGTGCCCCGTGATCACCAGAAGTGTCGTGATATATGAAATCCCCTCTATTGTAGTGCTCGTGTCGTATACCTCACGAAGCGGCGGCGCCAGGACTGCGCTGTAAACCCGGTTTACTGCCAGTAAAGCAGTAAAGCCTACTTCCATTTTACTATAAATAAATAGAAATAAACGCGCGTAACGACTCTTGTTTCAACTTTATGTCGATAAGATGGCGTCCTCCTCTTATTAAACGACGAGTTATCTCGTCACTTGTCACTCGTCGGGCCGACACTTGCCGCCGATATCGGATGTAGAAAAACGAGTAAGTTATATAAATAACTAGCAGGATCTCGCGATTTCATTTGCGTGAGTCCCAATCGAACCCCCTTTTGCCCTCCGATTCCTCCTTTGGGCTGGAATTTCTAAAAATCCTTTTTTACTGGATCCATAACTAACACAAAAAATACACTCTCCAAATTCCTTGTCTCTAGAATCAGCGGCAGCGGATTTAGCTCTGCGTTGATTAGTTCATTCAGTTAGGATATTGAATTTTATAATGAATAGATATACATTCTATGTATTCTATGATGAAATAACGCTAACCTGAGCGTTATTTCATGAACATGATTCAATTACAATATAACGCACGATTTATATAGTTAATAATTAATGTACATTATAATATTATGAATACCTACCTCCTACCTACCTAATGTAATGTAAACATACAAGCACGATGTGTGTACCGTCTGTATGTACAATGTTCATGAACAGTAATTACGTTCGGAAAGAGAACTCCCATTGGAACCGCATTGTTATGCTTATTTACCTTTTATACAAAAACCAATGTTTTTTAATTGGTTGTAAAAGGCGAACAAGGGATCTGGGAGAGACTTTCATCACGCGGTGGCCGGTAACGTCAGGCACGGGGCCGGCTGTAACCAAACCTATTTGCAGCATGGTTTTCCTTCCAAGATACAAAGTCGTAACTCGTAGTCATACCCCATAGCCATTACAGGCTTTACAATATCACGTTATCTCGTAGCGCGACTACGATCTCCATAGCGTCAGGGCTACGTTCGTAGAGCTACGATCTCCGTAGCACTAGGTCTACGTCGTAGATCTCCGTAGCACCAAGCCTACGTCGTAGCGCTACGAGCTCCGTAACGCTACGGGAATCAAACGGTCAACATTGTACCCGCGCCATTATTCGAGCTTCAATACGAATTTCACGGCAATTATTCGAACAAACTTTGTTATTTGAAACCGAATTTAATTTCGTAATTTATTTTGTGTGATTTAGGCTCCGTTTGATGTTTTGTATGGAATCGTTAAGCTAATTATTCCAATTTCTGTGGAGTGCTGTTCACTCCTAAACTACCCTCGAAGTACATACACATGTATTATATCAATGTCTATGTACTTGTACCACAATATGAGTACTTTATGTACTGAAGATACAGACAGCCATAGCCATAGAGACAATAATTTATTTTTTAATAAATCTTAGTAATTTAGTGTAAATTACTTTGATGTTTGTAGCTACATGAAAAATGCATTTCAAACTACATTCTATAACTCTGATACCGCTCCACTCACCGTACCGCACCGCACCGCACCGCACCGTACCGCACCGTACCGCACCGCACCGCACCGCACCGCACCGCACCGCACCGCACCGCACCGCACCGCACCGCGTCGCGTCGCGTCATCTTTTCGTCCAACACATTTCTTTTTGTTATTCATTTCTGAGACAATAAAAGATACAACAAAAATCATCTTCTAAATAAACGTTCTGTTTTACTTGTCTTACTTTTATATAAGAAATAAACTTTATTTTTGCTTTACGATTCTAGATATCAATCGACGTAAGTAAACACAATTTATTGATTCCCGACGCACTTTGATCGACACGTTTGTAAACAACATGTGCGCTTTCAACATCGATAAGACATCGCGAAGGAAGATCCACTTGAAATTTTCATAAAACTTATGGTATGCGGTTGAATTTAATCAATTTCTTGTGTTCTGGGTAATTATAATAGTAATAATAATTGATTACCCAAATAAACAACATTGTAAATACTAGTAAACTAAATACATACATAGATACATTTTGTAAAAATATTCCAGCCTCTGTTGGTGAAGTAACCGTGAGCTTGTGTTTCTGTGTACTTACATTATAATCAGTTGAGATATTATCTTCATAAGATGGATGTACGAGGCATGCCTTTTAAGTTCTGTCGTTTAAAGAAAAAAAAAACTATATAACCTTATATAGTATCTTTTATTGTTTTTCAAAGTATTCACCACGAAGTTTAATACACTTTTCCATTCGCTCGAACCAGTTATTATAACATTTATTCCACTCCAAAGTGGGGGTGTTCAAAATGGCTTACTTGAAAGCGTCGACCGCTTCTTCACTGCACTGGAACCTTTGACCACGAAGAGTTTTCTTAATTTTAGGAAATGTAAAGAAATCGTTAGGGCTTAGGTCAGGACTGTATGGAGGATGGTCAAGAATGTCTACGTTTTCCTGCATCAAATACTCAATCGTTTGACGAGCGGTGTGTGAGCTTGCGTTGTCATGGTGCAGGATGATGCGTCGCTTTGGGCTAGATTTCCGAAGTTCGGCGATGACTTGTGGTAAACAAACTGTGGTATACCACTCCGCATTAACCGTTCTACGATCTTCAAGTGCAATCGTCGCAACATGACCGGTTTTCGCCACGAACGTAGCCACCATCTTCTTTGAAGTGCTTCGAGAGCGAACAACTTTAGTCGGCTTTGGCTCGTTTTGGAAAACCCAGACTGTAGATTGTTGTTTGGAATCAGGATCGTAGGCATAGATCCAAGATTCGTCACCACTGATGATGTTGTAGACGTGATTTGACTCTCCTCGGTTGAACCTCTGAAGACTTTTCTTACACCATCTGACGCGGGCCGCCTTATGATCGTCGGAAAGCAAATGCGGGATCCAACGGCAAACTAGTTTTCTCACACCAAGCGCCTCATGCAATATCTTTTGAATGGTTGTCCCTGAGATGCCTAATAACGCCTCTATCTTTCGATATGTCACATGACGATCTTCGACGATTAGTTGTCTCACAGCAACGATGTTATCTTCAGTGAAGGCGGATTTTGGACGTCCTTCACGAGATTTGTCACTAAGTGTGGTATGTCCACGCTCAAATTCCAAATACCAGCGTTCGATGGTCCGCAGACATGGGACTTCATCATGAAATACAGATGTTAACTCTTCGAAACACTGAAGTCGCGTGAAGCCTTTTCGAAAGTTATAGAAAATTATTGCACGAACATTTTCCTTAGTAAGATTCATTTTCGTACGTGACCTGACAGATTCAAACCAACGCTGTGACTAAACAATTGCATTAATCCTAATGCTTTCAATTGTTTTGATATTCGAAATTCTAACAAATTTGAATTTTGAAAAGTTCTAATTTTAAAATTGGCGGCAAATATATAAACGACAGAACTTAAAAGGCATGCCTAGTATACGCCCATACTTGACCGACACAATTTTGAAAGATCGCTACCAATCAGAGCTATATTCTATAAACATTCCGTAATGTCCACATCCAGTTGGACTTGAAATAACTGTTTGGATGAATATACTTACTTACCTATTAATACGAAGGCGAGATAAGTTGGTGGTTTCCGCCATCAACTTATAACAGAATATTGCCATCATACTTGAATTCAGACAGTTCAGACGGAATTACAACGCTTTCACTATAATAGTTTATAGTGATAAATGACGTCGGCCGAATTGCATGACAATTCCTAAACATGTTTAAGCTCTTAAATATGATTAACGAACAGCAAATGTGTCAAAATCAATTTTCAAATTAGTGATTAATTTTTTAGGACGCAAGAAATATGTTTAAATTTTAGTTTGTGTCAAAATCGGGAACGCAACTTCTTTCAGAATTTTTAGCTATTTCTTGTAGTCTGGGGTATCGCCCTGAAACCCAGTTTAAATGGTTGAACCTATAAATATTTAGTTAAATTTGTTTATGGCTTCCATGTCTATAGGTAGTGACGTAATCTAAAGGTCACGCAACTTTACGCAAGTCTCCATACTCCAGGCTGGTGCAAAAACATAAAACTTGCTCGTGCCTCCGATCAACTTCCAGTAAATACTGCCCCGGTCTATGATTCGGCGTGTTGTAGTTCGTTCCGTTATTGTTTGGTTTCCGTTCAGTAATGGAAACCGCCTCATTTACGACCGAAGCCGACTTAATTAACTTGTTTTATTGCTCGATATGTGCGAGTTGAGTCGGCTTGTTTCAAACGTAATATCAACTGCGGCCGTAAACTGTTCTACTGCTTGATATGAAGTTGAGGAGTGTTCGAGGTGTTCTACAGAACACGACGCGCGACGATCAAACAGCGGAAGGAAAGTGTTACGAGCGACGGTTCGCCTTCGAACTTCTACTATATAGAGTCAGCTTATTACCTGTTTTCCACTATAGAACCTATATATATGTAGCTACATGGGATCATACTTCGTACAAAACAATAAGTTTTACTCAACTAATGCTTCAAAAAGGAACCATTTTCTTTTCTTACGTAAAACTAAACACACAATCACCTTACGCACAAAGTTGTAACTATTATTTACCTCATTAAATTCTCGACGAATAATATTTTTTACAAAAAAAAAATATAAAGACTTTCAGTGTGCGTACGTAAAGACGGGCCTTTCCTTTATATCTGTGTTCGTCAGAGCGGGACAAATTTGTCGGTAATTGTTACTGACCGGTACCCGGTCGGCCCCCGGCACCCGGTACCCGGTCAGTACCCGGTACCCGGTACACGACGAATGGAAGGCGGGCCCAAGTTTCTCACTTCACCAAGCAAACGAACTATTACAAGACAGTTTCGTCCTGATTAAGTCCCGAGACCGCTCACAACTCCGCCAGGATTATATTGTACACGAATAAATGATATTTTCTATGTAGTTTCCTTTGTGAACGACTTCACAAAAATGAGATTCATTTTTTGAGGAAGGCGTTTGTGCGTAATCTCAGTTGATGGCCCCCGGCTCGATCGGTCGAGCGCGCGGTCCGGGGGCGGGGGCGAGGCGGGGGCGGGGCGGGGGCAGCTAACACCACTCGCACCATATTTACTTAGGTTCGAGGATATTTGCCACGGTTTAGTAATAAGTAGATATTGATGGACGGACCCGCCATTTATGAAGATCGATCTAAGTGTATAGGAATATCAAAATGATTTCTTAAGACTAGAAATATTTGAGCCATTACAAAGTATTAATAAAAATACCTAAAAAGAAAATGTCCAAATGCGGAAATTAATTATTAATATGATCAAACTTCCCCAACAATCCCCGCGAGCTCGAGCGGTGCAGTTTTATCTTACTAACAATCGACAATTAGGTACATTATTATAGGTACCTCTCATTTGTAGGAGTACCTATTCAGTTTTTATGTGAAAGGAAAAATCGCTATAATCATTGAGATTGCCGATTGGGATGAAAACACAAGATACTTTAACTCGCATGATCGCGGCTTGTGCGAGTGAACCCGCGGGGCGTAGTTTTTTCACTTAATTTTATTTAATTTAATATTTCATAATGAAATGGTTCTTCATTATTGGTTTCTTAAAATTAAAATTTCGACATTTCAGTAGGAAGTATAATAAATAAAATACTGAAAATTTAGGTAGGTAGATATAGTACCTAAGATAAGATATTAAGAATTAATTTAATTTCATCGTTTAATGTTTA
Source organism: Idaea biselata (assembly GCA_958496205.1). NCBI lineage: Eukaryota > Metazoa > Arthropoda > Insecta > Lepidoptera > Geometridae > Idaea > Idaea biselata. The sequence goes on along the minus strand of OY292397.1, from coordinate 32,059,064 downwards.
TTAGTACCTACTAGATACTAGTAAGTATTATATCCGTTGTCTAGATGGCGATGTGTGTTGTTCACAGAATTTATTTATTTTTATTTATTTATTTAATATACCTACCGTCTTTTGGGTCTTTTAGTTTAGTGTTAACGTAAATGGGAAAAAATATTGGGAACAACATTATTTATTTTACTTCTCATTTGTTTGTTTGTTCATTTGTTCCCACTGTTGAAGATTATCAACGGGACAAAATGATCTTCCTAACCTACATTTTTTCCTGCCATTGATGGATGGTTCCAGCATTCCAGCAACATTCACAATCGATTTCCGAATGTCAACGTGGAATGACCAACAGTTAATGGATCGCAGTGACAGTGACACGGTGAGCGCCCCGCCCCCGCCCCGCCCCGCCTCCGTCCCGCCATCCGTCCGCCGCGAGCTAAGAGCCTCGGCTCTCGACTGCGGCTCGCCTCGACCTCGACAGACACAACTCTCGCCAGCGACGATATTTGACGAAATTATTACACTTCATTTACTTGGAGAGTATTATTAACGCTCGCTCTGATACCTTTCTCGACTAAAAGCCTCCAGCTCGGGGTTTGACAGTTTAATTTATTTCTTACAAAGTAATTCGCAAGTTTTACTTCTCGAGTAAAAATACTTACGTAAATGAAAATATTTAAGTAAATTATCCGAGGATTTTTGGTAAAGAAAATCCTATTAATCCGCAATTTGTTACATAATTTAATCATAATATATTTTTGATTAATTAAGCAAGTTCAAGCCTTTTTTAAGCCTGTTTTTTTAAATCATTTCTATTAAATTTAGAGAAATTTGAATACTTAATATACCAATACCAAATACCGTATAAATAGAGCTAGCTACAAGTCCACAGTATTTCAAAATCACTTGTATTATTAGGTTGTAGGCGTATCTAAGCCATTTTCATAGTGTCGGCTTTACACGACCGATCGCGATCTCATTTCCTCTCCGTACGCGCATCAAGTACCTCCCACTCCCACTGCCCACTGTCAGCTATAAAACTAAATATCTAGTTACAAAACGGAACCCCAAACGAATCATTCACGGACCGACCAGAGATGTGATCTGTACATTTAGGCATCAAAAGCGCAGATCTACCATTGAGTTTTTGTTTTAGAGAAATTGTTACTAATTTTCCAATCCATAAAGACTTTGCTCATGTACGACTTTAAAGTTAAACTTTAAAGCTAAAGTTGAAAATGTTCTGTGGGAATCAGAAAACTTTTCAGTGGATATACACTATGTTTTCTTGCCGACTATGAACAGATAAAACCAAAATCATAACATTTAATAAACATGAGTGTATTACAAACTTACTCGGGTCATAACGTGTTCTTTCTATAATATTCCACACTGTTATTCAATTCTTATAGATTTTTGAGGACCTGATTCAATATGATATTACATCTCCGTCGCTTCTCATCAAAGTTTTCCTTGTGCGTGCATGTAGTAAGGCATAACGGGCGGATAGAAAATGTGCCATCGGAGTACAGCCGCAAGCAAAACTCGTAAAGTGATTTCGTCCCACAAGGCCAGAGGAATCAGTATCAAGATGCCTAAGAATTATACTCTCGTGTACCCCCTATGGTGGTATTAAAGTTTTATGCCCGCGCTCTTGAATCATTCGGCAAAACCTGCCAATAAAATAATCGTTCCATCGGTCTTGCTATAAACTGGCGGTCTGACTGCACGCGTGGGAGTTCTGCAGTAAACTGCTTCTGTTGTACGCTCTATACATCACGTCTGCGCCTCCGGGTGATGCTATAAGTTTAAGATTTTCGTTTTAAAGCTTGGGGTCGGTCGGTCGGTTGTAAAATAAAAAGGCAGATAGCGGCGAGGGGAGATATGTAGCTGTAACGTGGTTTATTGCGCCTCGTGCGGCCCTCGTACTCGTGCCCGCGCTCGTAACGCACAGACAGGTTGCGTCGTTTGTCATCTACATATATATATACATACATGGCGACAGGTACCAAGTATTCGCTAGAGCTGAATCTTCCATTCATTTATTTAAATTTGGGAAAAAGTAATGGAAAAAAATAATATAGGTACCTAGACCTAGACGATCTATACCTAATTCATTCATTTTCTCATACGTTTTGTACTAATCAAAGCGGGTTCCATTTATACGAAAACTGGTACGAAGTATGCCCCGTCGTCGGTCACGCGTCGTCCGACTGCCAGCTTCAGGTTGCCTTTTTGATATGAAACATGGCGATATAAAGTGCGCCGGATCAACCAGTTTCGTATAAAGCACAAGTTAAATACGAGTACTTATCTACTCGTGAATATCCTAAAGCGAAATGCTAATGAGGCTCTTTGAATAAACAACAAAAAATTCTTTATATTTTATTCACTGTTTACTTAAAATGTTAAATCATTTAATTATCCTTAATTTTAATCAAGATTCACCAAAAATATCAAATTATTCGTTGAGTGAAGTGGGGTCACGAATTTTGAATTTTAATTGAAAACGGTTTAACTTTTAATGAAGGAAAGAAAAAAAGAAGTTGTGAATGAAACTCGATTCTAGAAAGTTCCCTCTTGTCTTAATTAAAGCACAGACTCGTCGCTATTTCTTGTTCATTGTTTATTTAGAGGTTTTATTGTATGGAAACTTTGCCTCGGGACTCGCCTTGCATCCAGTTAGTGCGGACTCAATAATAAATATTATAATATGTACTTAATAATTATAGTGACCGTTAACTTCTGCCTTTGTTTATATTTAATAGTTTGTTAAATAACAAACGATATATAGTTTATGCAGCTGGCTGTTAATCAGCGTTTATAAGTAAGGGGGTTATTGTGTCTCAGAACGCTAAATTGTTAATAGAACTTCTAATGAGAAGAAGACACAAGAAACACCAGTTGCTTTTTGTAGTGATCATGTGACTCACATTCCAATTTTTTTACGTGTCCAGCCGGTTTATCCAGGACCGGTATTACACTAAATGACTCAAGATGACAATACCATTACGATTATATCGACACACTATTGCCATTATATCGAGACTGTGAAAAATTTGGTAGACTTCAATAGTATCGTAATGGTGTCTCAATGGAATTGCAATAGTAACCATGGTAACCAACCTTTTCTGTCTGTCAAGTCTGTTAAAAATCCATCCTGTCATTAGAGTTTTGACAACTATCGAGACTTCATCAGTGGCATCTCAGTGGTGTCTCAGTGGTGTCGCAGTGGTGTGTCGATAGAATAGTTAACATAAGAAACTGCCAAATGTGTCAAATACACGTCAAATATGACGATTAATATTCTATCGACACACTATTAAAACACGATTGCGGACCATAACACCGACCCAGGTGTCCATCCCGTAAGAATTTCAAAAAAGCTATCTCAGCACGCATAACCTAACCGAAATTAATTTACCTACTTGTATATAGATGTATAATTATGAACAAATAGCTACGACCTGCGGTTGAGGCCCTGCGTTAACTATTCACGAAGGAGAAACGACATCTATTACGACTAACTGCGTCCTGCGATTTCACCCACGTAACTACCGATCTTGGAAGAATTTCCAAAACAAAACTTTTCATAGTGAATATCTACAGAACACACATAACACATCCCCCAAATTTCATGTCTCTACGACTTATACGTAGTTTAGGCTATGCGTTGACATAATATAGTCCAGTCAGGACTTTGAATTTTTTAAATATGCATTGACATCATGCCAAAAGTATTATGTAGGTGTATTAGCGGCTGGTCCGAGTGTAACCGGGCGAGCCGCCTCCTCATGCGCCATCGTGATGTAAAACGCCTGTACCTTCCTAGTTATGAATACATGGCGACCACGGCGTGTAGACCACGGACCCGACACAAAGTTCAACGTAAATTCGAAGTGGTTTTCGCTCGAAATTAAACTTGACCTACATTGTGCGTGAGTAGTTGCTAAGCTACCATTATTTAATTTCTGGTTAAATAAACTGAAATTGTAAATAATTAAATCAGTTTGACCCTCCAAGGAAAGGAAGGGTGCTCGAAAGCGTTATTGGGTTCTACATAATCTGTATTTATTAGAGTAAAACAGAATTAAAGTAGTTAACTCTCGAACCTCGCCTCTTGAAATATTTATATTGGATAGAATTTGTTGAACTCGAACGTAGCGGGTTCGACTCGAACACGGCGCAAGTTTCCTTCGAAAGTATATATTGTTGTTGGAAGTTTGTAGGTACGAGTACTCGACGCTCGAGTCGCTCGACACGAGGCGCGGGACGGCCGCGGGACGGAAGCGGGACGGAAGCGGGACGGGGGAGGCTTAGAGAACATCGAGTTATGACAACTTGTTATAGAATTGAAATTGAAAAGAAACCGCTACTTCTGTTAATGCTGCTAAATGCATGAATACAGAAAGTTTACGACTCACCGTGTTCCCCGTGTTTCTCATTCAAATTGTTTCTCGACATTTTATTTGGAGGAATATTTGGTTCAGTTTTGATACAAATCATAATGTAACCTCGTTCAAAGAGTTCTGCGCTTCAACTTGTTTCCTCCAAGTTCGTAGTAAGAGTTCTCAACAGGAATGTAGTTAGTAAATGTTTTGTTAAGCAATTTTCTTTATGAACTGTGGAACGTTTAATAGTCGTTTAATGAAGCTGTCGTATCTGGGAACAGTCCATTATATCTGTCAGCGATTAGAGAACGGTCCTCGCGCGATCATTATTTCAGTAGAACGAAGCCGCCGCTCGGTGACACCGCGTCGTCGCCGTCACTGGGACGATACGTGTCCGGTTTACCCGCCGCCCGCCGCCCCGCCCCCACCGCCGTGTCGGTATATAATTAATGAGTTCCAACTGTTTCCCCGCCGTCGCTCGTCTCACTCGACTCCATCGTTTTGTCATCTCCTACCCTTCGCCCAGTTGATACAACACACAATAGTCCGGTGACCGTTCACGCAGACCACTTTAACAAAACAAATTTAAATTTAATTGTTGAACAAAGCGCGTCTCGTCGTCCGTCGTCCGTCCGTGATATTTGAACGAGTTGTGAATCTGTGAGTGTTGTCCACTTCGTAATGAAATTACCGGAGTGTTCAATTAGTCGAGATTAACTCTACGTCGGTTTGTTGCCAGCAGTTAATTGGTATCGGAAGAGTGTCCCGAACCGTGAAAAGGGGGCTGTGATTCGATTAACGACGAACGCAAACTATACACTTTTCTGCCCGATATAGCTCGACTCGAGTATTGCCAACAACAATTTTGAAATTTCGTCAAATAAGCAGTAATATCCCCAAAAATTTGCAAAGCCTCGTTGTATTCGCCGCTAACAAAATTCGTCAGAAAATTTCATCGAAATTAGTACCTTACGTGTGATTAGACCAATTTATATTGTAGGTACCACTTTGTTTTATAAAGTTTGTTGTGTTCTGCCTAATTTTTAGTAAAAAAAATCTCATATTATGAAAGAAATTGCTAACTGAGACACCGCTGAGTGATAATGCCATTCCCCGCAAAATAACTCGCTAGCCGCTAGAACGCGTTTTTGGCCGCTACCTAATTACCCCATCTGCTATATTTAGCGTCATATTCCTTAGTTAGCAACACTAAGCTGTAATCTCAATTGCCACTTAAGTTTTTTTTATAAAATACTTAATCGCACATCTGGCGAGCTATGGTACATGTGGCCGCGTCCTTTCTCTCGCGGTGCGACATGCGACAAGCGGCATGCGACAAGCGACATGCGACAACATGTCGCACGCTCGCTCGGACTACACTCTACGTGACCTCATTATTAGAACATTTTATTCGGCAAATTAGTAAATTGTGCGAGGTTCCTAATCTATTTCCTTTAACAGGATTTGGTTCCCTTAAAAGCAATTCACTGCTATCTCGGTAAGAGATTCGGCTCACGTCTGGTCGCCAGCGCCGCCGCCGACCACAGACGTACCTACCTACTTGCCTACTATACGTATTGTATCATAGTTAATGCTCCTATACGTTGATATATCTACGACGTCCTCAAGAGGGCGCCTCGCTCGCGTCACTTTTACACCTGCTCACGCGATAGATTTATATGTAACCATTTAAATAATGTAACCATACTTAAATTCCATTTAATGCCTTTGTCGAAATAATGATAAAAGAGACTATTAGCATTATTTCTAAGCTATTACTGAGTAATATCATTATCTTGTTCCTCCCGCTCGCGTTGTTTGACTCAATGAGCGGGGTGATAATTGATGGGTTAGTTTCGCAATGCTCCATTCTCAATAGTTATGCACAAAGCTCGTCCGCTTGTCACTGATTGCACCTAGAGTCGTTTTAACGTCTTGGCCAACTCAACTGCATCGGAAAATCGTTCCGTCGTGAGGAAAACCGCAGAGACCATTGTAATACGACATCTCTGCCTGCACCCGCTGCAGTTACGGTGATGCTACGGACCTCAGCATTTCGATCGAAGTACAGCGGTTAAAACCGAGAAGAAGTATGATGGTGTCACATAATGAACATTATACCAAGTGAATACTCTTAATTATACTAAAGAATCTCAATAATATGACACGATTTGTGTAATATATTAAACCAAAGGATACGTTTATCACGTGAAACTATTAAGAGGAATGTGACGTCATCATCGTCGCCGCGTGTCGCGGTCGCCATTCGATCCTCGTCGGCGACACGTGCGAGGTATACGAGGTGGCGAGGTGCGAGGTGCGAGGACCGCAACTACTTGTCCTCTAATATTCGGGGTATTCCCGCGGGGGTACAATCACCGTACACCGGTGACAAGTGAGAAAGCAATTTCTATTCAGGTCGAGAACACTCGAGGGCGAGGGGAGGGGGAGGGGGCCTAATCGGACTCAACTGTGAGACACATTTGAAGGACAATATTTGCGATAGAGACAATCCACAGATAATACGAGTCATTTCAAATAACGAAATTAATACCTGTTTATTAGAATTCCTTAATTATTTTCAAATTATAAGCTTACTAGCAGCCCGCGTTACTAGCAGTCCGCGTTAGTCCTGATCCCACAATAATATCGGGATAAAAAGTAGCCCTCTGTTCCAGGTCTCAGCTATCTACATACCGTGTTTTATCACAATTGGTTTAGCGGTTTTGCGAGAAGAAGCAACAAAAGACATTTATATTGTATACTTACAAACTTTAATTTTGTAATATTAATAGATTTGTTTAAAACTGTATGATCTTTTACAACTTGTAAAATCAAACCTGCATTACCTAATTGGATTTTTCTAATTTATGATCATCGAAATCAGTTTTTGGAAGTAGTCGGCGAGTGAGTAGGGATAACTCTGATAACACACTTTTACAAAGCCTTCAAAACATTCTTCAGGTAGAAGTACAAAGTTAAATACTCCCGTCTCTATCCGCCGATACCGGACAGACAACCAAAGCTGGATAGTTTAGACCCTTGTCACATCAATTGTAATATCTTCCTCTGGCGCGGGCGGAGTCGCGGGCCGAACCTATCGATCAAACTTACTTCTGTATTACATTTGACAGTTGTTTGACTTAATATGACAAGGCTGTAAGGTCAGGCTTCTGTCGGACGATCCATTTGTTATATGTATCTATCGCGATACTTAAGGACAACTTTATTGTTCTACAAAATTGTATGTAAGTACGATCTGCCATCATCAGTATGAACATTTGGCAGGTGTTTGTAATCGAATTCTAATCTTCACAGTAAAAGCTTAGGTAGATAGGTAGGTATTTTAATGCCTTTTCTAAGATCCGTAAACTCTCGTTCTCTTCTCTTCTTGTTTATTGATAACCCACTTACCTAGAAGGTATGTTCTATGCTCAACTCTTATGTCTCACAAGTTACAAATCGAGTGATTACCAATTTAAAATTTACGATAGATTTTATGTAATTTATTTTTAATAAAAAGTTTTCTTTCATGAAAATTCCAAAGTTCGATTCTTACGTTCTAAGTAGTTTATAACATCGTTAGGAGACATAAAAAGAGGGGGTGCATAAATTAAGGCAAAAAAACAGTGCGCGTTCGTATGGCAAACAAAAGACCATCGTCGTCGTCGTCATAAACCCATGAGCATAATATGACCATCGCCGGGCGGCGCGGCGCGGCCCCGGGCCCGGCAGCTGCGAGCTCAGGCTCCCGGCTCGGGCTGCACTAACTGACTGCAGCTATAAGCACTCGTATTATAGAACGAAGTCGAGTTAATTACACTCCGCTGGAAACTTCACAAACTTGTTTCAAAGTTGTCGGAACGATGTCGTTTGCAATTATCCATTTTTATTAAATCTTTTCTGTTAAAATAACAATCTTTAAATCCTTCAATTTTGTTGATTAACTTTTGTATAAGTACGCTTCTGAAATGCCAATATAGCATTCAATTACTTTACAAAAACTTTTTGTTATCTTAATATACCTCTACGTTTTTTTCTAGTTGACCTATCAATAAATACTCTTGTCCACGTTCTTAAAAAAGTCTTGATCAATTATTCTTGAACAACATTTATCTAGAAAGTTTCCCCATTCTGCGGCTGGTATAACTTGCGAACGTGGTTTTGTGGAACATATTATGAGAAGATGTTATTGCAGTTACTTTTGTTGAAGTTTTTTTTAGTATCGATTTAATTTAACTTAGCCGATGGTAAAATTACTACCAAATAAGGAAACCAGTTTGAAAATAAATGTTACGAATAATAATTTAGTTATTTCCTCTTCCGTTTCGATAACAAAACCCATGTATTTATGTACACATGTAGGTACGTAGAAACGTATATTATAATGGACGTAGCAAAAAATATTTGATATGAAACTAGTGTGCGTATAAGAAGTATGTCGGTGGAGCCTCTCGTCGTAGCACGCTCGGTGAACATCTGCCAGTAAAGCCTCATTTTTTGCGTCGGCGGTTCGAGACCGGAGTCGAGCGGGTCCGAGGCAGGCAGCGGCCGACGTTATATGTAATAAGGCGCAAGCTTACTGAGACCTCTCTACATTTAGACGAGGGACCAATATCGTGAAAAAATGCGGAAAAACAGGTGTTTGCTTCTAACGACGACGTGCCGGGATTCAGTAACTACATGCGTTTTGGTACGGATGGTACATACATAATCCTGTCGTATAACGTGTCCGATGTAGGTCGGTGAGCGATTCATGTCCAGGACGTAATTGGCAGGCAATTTGTTCACTTTGAGTCCCAAACTCGATCGAGTTTGTCAAATTTCCTTATTATTTTAGGCTCTATTTGAAGAGTATAAGATTACCAACCAACAAAGTAAAAAATAATATCGAAGGAAGTAAAGATGATTGATCGGTGTCGAATCTGTAGGCAACGCCGCGACGCGACGACGCGACGCGCGCTGCTGCGAGGTATTACATTGACGAATGAAATGTACCGCGGCCCGAGAGCTGCGGTGAGCGGCGATAGAGTTTACTGATATCTTTAATATTATCGTATTATTGTTTATAGGCAGTTCAGGTTCCGAGGGCGATGATGGAGGGATGAGCTGATAACAACCTGTTGAAGTGCTAATAACTGGACATAGCTCGTAGGTACTGTGTTTAACACGTTCGGTCACTACTTACTAAATTATTATCATTATTATTGTTACTATAAAATGCAGGGATCACTTTTCCAAGCCCAAAGTAAGTAACGTCCGGTCCATATAAACCGCACCGTGTTCAGAACGGAAATAAATTTGTTTAGAAACCGACTTAGTTCAGATTATTAAATTCTTACTTTTCATCTTATTTTTCATTTCTCTCGACGAGTACAGAAATAAGAACTTTAACAAAGCGACAAATGTACAAATATAATATTCCGCGCTCCACGTACCTACTTTATACAATTTTAAATTCAAACACAAAACGAAACTTAATCCATTTAGGAATTTACATAGAAAACGTCGTTGATCCTGTCATCATCATCATCGGCGCGGCGAGCACGGGCGCGGGAGCCGTCGTCGTCGGTCGGTCGCCTTGATGTTCATTCAATAACAGCTTCAATTATGTTTCAAAATAGGTATTAGTTATAATGCTTCTTTGGAGTTATCTTTAATCACGTGATGGCCGATGCAGCTGTGGCGGGTGCGTGTCGTGGGTTCGGCTCCATGTGGCCAGGGCGACAAAAAGGATATTTCAGAAGATTCACATTAAGATATAATAGCCAAACCACCCCTCTCCTCTAATTGCTCCTTCATCTTACTTCCCGGATCGCAACAATACCGATCGATCTCCATTTGTCGTCGCAACACAAATTTTCTGATTCGTCGTTATATAAATTGGAGGTATCCGGAGCCTGTTTCCAATTTTCGACAACACAAAAGTTTGATTGAAACGATAACGAAACGGTATATTTTGTTTTAATTTTTCAATATTATTGTTCGCAACGAGATTCCGTATTCTGTTTTAGCGTAAATGAGAAAACACAAACAGTTGTTTTAGAATATTTGTGGTAAATACGGCGCGGGCGGAGCTCGGTCAGGTGCGGGCCGTGGCGCGGGTGCTATGCGGATCTCACTCACTTGAGAATGTACCTAAATATTCTAATAGCATTTTATAGGTTTTAGGTTATTGAGTGTGTACAATTGTTATCAAACTTATTTAAGTAGGTAGTGTAAGCTGAAAATTTGTGAAACTGTAGATAACACAAATCTGAATGTAGATCTCTGTGTGACAACACAAGTAACCTCTCATTTAATTTGTAACATAATAAAAGGCACCTGCCTACCACTGTATAAGTACCTACCACTATCAATGAATCACAAAACACAAAGAATGTTACTCTCTCAGATTTAAAAACGAGCGGGTCGCCTTATCTCTGTATAACAGATGACCACCATCCCTTATCTGGGTAGCGAGAGCTCCTCTGACCTGGCGGGGCGCCGGGTCCGCTCGGGGCGCCGGGCCTGCGACTCCCCGGGGCGCCGGGGCGCAGGGCGCGGGAACAGGTTCTATAAGATGTACGTCTTGTTGCGATAAGGGCACGCATAAGTTATTGGGGTAGCGGCGGCAGGAGGTAGGGTAGATTATATAGGCAGGTTGAATGCGCGCTTCTTGCTTTATGTCGGCGATAATCTTCCGAATATTAGATGACGTAGTGTGTGAGCGTCGTACGTACGGTGATGTAGTGGCAACATCCGCCGGTGGCGGCGCTCGTAAACTGTCTCCCCCGCGTCTTCATTTTAATAATAGTTGAGGAATTATGAATGGAAGCGGCTCGTTATCTCCCACCCCCCCTATCGGTGGGCGATAGACCTCGACGGTCACGGACTCTGGCAACATAATGTTGCTACAATAACAATCAAGTCAGAAGCCGCGATTTTCGAGACAAAGTTTCTGTTCATTTATCGTGAAGTTGTGGTTATTTGAGTGTAATCCGCGGCGAGATCATCCATCATCCTCCACCAGCTCGAGGCAGGCCCCTTCCCTCCCCTCCCCCCTCCCCCCGTCCCTCCGACCGCTCAGCGCGGGTACCAACTAATTCATTTATAATATTCGCCTACGACTGTTATCGTTGACCAAGGCTGCATCGTGCCGATGTTTAGTTAAATGGCACCAAGTTAGAGACTCCCGATATCCGAACGTTCTACTTAAATGTAGGTCTCTTCAATCGGTGATTCGTTCCACGGACGAGTGTAGGTATTCTAGCGGGGACAATTGCGGAATTTGCGGAAACAGTTTTATGTTCGGGTAGCTCTCGTCGGATCCGATAATTATACCTATCGGTATTCCGCAGGGAGATAAAACACCAGCGCGGAGAGCGATCCATTTCCTTACGAACGTTCTCTGCGGATTGCACTTAGGTTAATTTACGAGCGTGCATCGTGGCAGCTTCTAGTTGCCGAGCGCGCGGCGCGGGGCGGTCCCGCGCGGCGCGCCGACCTTCCTCCCGTGGAGCTGTAGCTAGACCCCGTACAGTCGTAGTACCTACATACACAACTTGGTAGGTACTCTCTCCTACGCTACATTCTTTCTTACTTAATCTCCACAAGACGTGTTTCATTTAATTCTCTTGAAAGTTTCCGAGATAGTGGTAGGTGGGTCGCACTCACCGCGTTAGGAAGTTCGGAAGTGTGCCGCAGTGAATCTCTCCCCGCCCGCCTACCGCCCGCACCCCGCCCGCACCCCGCCTGCGTCCCGCCCGCACCCCGACCACACCAACTCTCGACGTTTATAAAAATAACGCGCATAAATCAAGTAGTTAGATGTTAATTAAATGAAAACTTTGCTTTTAATGAAGTTTTCTGCAGTCGGGCGGACGACCGGACGTGACGCCGAGTTCCCTTTCCATGACCCGATACTGGTGGAGTCGGTTCATATTACAAGAAGTAGATTTTTGAAAATTATTAAAAACAAGTGGTTTCGCCCGCGTAAGTTACGATTTCACGGGAGTGTCGGGAAAGCCTATGTAGATTGTAGTTACTTCTCGAAGGTCCCGTCTATTAAATCCTAAATTCCTCAAAATCGGTTCAGGGGTTTAGGCGTGAAAACGTAACAGACAGGCAGAATAAAATTACTAAAGCATTTATATTATTAAGTCTGATAGGCGATATGCCTCGGATAATACTTTTGTGCGGGCGAAATGCAGCTGTAGTACAGCATGCAATGGTGCTTCGGGCACTGCTCGGAGATTGTAGATCTTCACATCTACAATATTTATAAAAATGTAGCACGAGAGATTACTCGATCTATAAGTACATGTACATGCTGTAGATATAATAAATAAATAAATAATAAAATAAATATTGCACGACGTTACACACAGCGCAATCTAGCCCCAAACTAAGCACTAGTCTTGTACTATGGCTAGACAACGGATATACTACATATTATACTTTTTTTTTGTAAATACATACATATGATACATAGAAAACACTGAATATCCCATGTCTTCGGACCGTGGTGAGTCCTAGGACATGTTGGTTTGATGATCACGATGTTTTTCCTTCACCGTAAGAGCGATGTTATTAGCGCACATACCTTTTTCTTATAGAAAAAGACATTCGAACCGACGACTCTCAGAATGAAAGCCGGAGTATCTACCACTAGACGTACACAGCTCTAATATTAATATTTCATTACGAATCTGCAGTAGGTCATATTTGATGTCTCATATTGAAAGGCGTTCGTGTTGTTTCCACTCGGTTGCGCCACGTTCTCATGATCATGTATGACACTTGACCCGCGACATCGATACCAGCCGCTCACAGCTCGACACGTGTGTCGTGAGTGTCGCGACACTCGAGGAGCGTCACGTCGTGTGTCGCGAGATCACAGCAATAACCCGCGCCATCTGACATCACATCACACACGTCTCACATCAAAGCCGAACTCTCTGCTCGTTCGAGCGAGTCATGTACATCTCCAAAAAGCGGGATTTATCTCGTATTTGATATAATTTACTTGTGTTGTGTCGGTGAAGCGACGCCAGTGCTCAGTCAGGATACGGCCGGGTTATGAAGCCGATAATCGGCCCCCAATCGTTGTAGTAATACACAAATCTCCGGCGACTATATTCGGCTAAAGTCAATATAGTGATATTATTCAATCTCAAATTTCACGACAGATATAATACGTTAAATTCGATCAGAATCCGAGTGGTTTTATATATACAACTAGCAGAGTCCCGCGGTTACGCCCGATCCGTAGGATTTCCCAAAAACCCCTTCTTAGTAGATACTACCTACTCACCACAAAGAACACACTCTCCAAATTTAATGTCTCCAGGACCAGAGCGCTTTGAGTTCTGCGTTGATGTAGATCAGCCAGGACTTTGAATTTTAAATGTTTTATATGGACAAAATAATTCTCATATATCATTCATTTTATCCAATAAACCTTTTTTGCGTCGCGCAGTCGGGTAAAAATAATAGACTTCGATATTTCGATTGGTAAGTAAACACAAGCATGATAAACAGCTCGCTATAATATGGCTTAATAGGTTCACTTATAAAACCCTATTTAAAAACTTTTATCATCCCTGCGTGTGGCGGCGTCATTTTATTTAAACGTTTTATATGTGATTCGTCCCAAGGCGGTTGTATCGCATTAAACGTATAACATTTTTTAGCAATTTATCTACTAGAATGTCAGCGGCGCGTCGCGTCTCGGACGGACATCCGCCCCGTGTTGTGCCGGTTCTATTCCCGCCTCAAAGAAATAGATACTTTATGTATACTGATATTTTTGTCGTAGTCATGCTCTTATGTATATAAAAACGTGTCTATATTTACAAAATAAAAAATATAAGTATTAAGCTGTTAATGAAAATCTATATTGACGTAAATCATTGAATTATATTCTAATTAATATACAGTGTTGTTCTAACAGTGCGATGTGAACCTACACTTTATTTGTTACTCGACACAGCAGCTCTCCTAACATTCAAACAGCATAAAAGTTATAATATGTAAATAAAATTGAAACGCATAGATTCATAGATAAGTAAGTACCTACATGAAAACTGTGTCACGTAAATCGAGATAGAATATTTTTTAGAACTCCATTTACAACAGGAAATTAAAAATTGCCAGCCTTATTTATTCGTAAAACATCGAAGTATTGAGGGAGGATGTTCGATTGTGTGCGCCGAAAGGAGTCGTATGAAAGGGATGACAGGGAACGTTAAACTCCGTGACGGGAGGTTTCTTTGATTCCTAGTTAATTGATGTTTACAGCGTTCAGTCAGTGGTTCAGTGATGTGATGCGTGATGACGTCACGGCCTCGAGTCGGGACAGGAGAACGCCGGAGTTGGACGCTTCGATCGCCCGATAACAACTGAGATATTGTAACTGCTTCTGAAGCTCCGATCTCGTAGACGGCCAAAGGGTTATGCGTTGCGGTGACACAAAACTATTACTACTATATTACTGTTCTAGAGTTGGTATATATGCACTTATTATTACCATGGACAGTACAAACATAGAAAAAATTAGGTGAAGGTGAGAAAACAGCGTACTTCTCCAAAAGAGAAGTTCTAAAATAAATAAATGCCGTAAATTAGATTTAAGCGAGGTCTGGCTGGCTCTGGCTGAGCTTTCATTTAAAATAGCGAACATTAAACGTATACTTACGGCGATGGATATTATTCACACAATTATCTCCACTTACCAAAGCTTCAGAGATTTTCAGTTCAGCGGCAAGGATTTGCGCAATCCCGGGTCATTTCTAGATGATAACGTAGTGGGTTCAGAGCCGGCTAGCGCCCGCTAGAACCAGCTGCTCGACGAATAAAAAATAATGTAGGTATAACAGATATTACGGCACGTACGCCATTACCAACACGTACTTTAATAAAATGTAATTATTGTACGGACATTTTGAATATAAGGTGAAATGTTTCAGTGTTATAAGGCGATGTCAAATTCTTGGCGCGTCTGGCGTCTGGCAGCGCTCGCTCCACTCTCGCCGCTTCGTTTCGATTTGAATTTTGAAGTAGGTACCTCGCTCTTGTTGTTTGCCCGTTTTGTCTGAAATAAAGAGTGATGTTCACTCCTAAACAGTATCATATTTATAAATGTAGCGCATAAATTATTCAATCTTCAATTCTTCTTACAGAGAATGCAGAAAGACGGCCGCTTCAGCTACATTAAAATTATGCGGAATTTGTAACGCTACGCCAATTTATTACAAATAATAATCTTTTCAATTAGAATAATTCGTTCTAGAATGTAGTTGTTTTTGCTCGTGCTCGTTATCGGGTAATGAACAACGGAGCCCGAAGGTTCGGTCGGTATCGGTCGGTCGGTCGGTCGGTCAGTCGGTAGCTCGAGGGGCGGACGTCGGGATATCGATAGCGGACGTCCATCAAACAGCCTGTAAATACACCGCGTGAATGGTCCGCTCATTAGAACCTTCTAACGGACGAAATGCCGCCAATATCTGCCTCTAATTGAATCAATTAATGTCCGAATGTCGCCCGGAGATACGACATTTGCATATTATTAGGATTCGGTGGTGCTACCTTTTAAAATTTTCTCCGTTAGTCCGTGGATTAAAATCTCTTTAAATTGCTAATAGATGAAGATTTTGATTCAATTTTCGGGGGAGTATAATATTATTTGCTGAAACTGTCTTGTTACGCGTTATGGCGAAGATAATAAGTAGGAAGGTATTTGCAGAGCGCTGTTCTGAGCTCTGGTCTGTCGGGTTTTTGTTTTGACAACGGATTTAGGTCGTTATGTTGGTCGGAGCCTGAAATATGTGTTGACGGGTTGACCTCTAATAATGTTGAACTTACACGAGACTGTGGATGTAGTGGGGACGTTTACACACTACCATGATGGACAGTTACAAGTTGGATTATTAACATAGCTTGCGAACGGGTACGTACGTGAACTTAGCAATTAAAGTTAATGAATATTTCAACACTTGGGGTCAAATTTATAAGATTCTCCTTTGTTTATCTATAAAGTTTTCACAAAATATTTTATATTTCTTTGAAATAATATCACGTATTGATTTAGTTCCCAATACAATCCGAATCCCTTTAAGCAGGTATGAAAAGACAGTAATAAGATTTCTAAGTAATAATACGAATAAATAAATAATTAGCTGTGTATTGTATAGTCTGTGGGCAGCAAATACGTTCGAGAAACCTTTCGGCACAGAAGTTGTTACTCTATTGAAAATACCCCATTGACAGTGTATAATGGATAATCAACGGACGGACAGCAACCCGTTCCAAGACTTCTACGCATATATGTTATAGCGTCCCAAGCTATAACCAGCTAGGGTATGAAGAGATGGGTCCGCTGTTCCGTCCGGCCACCCCGGAGGGCAACCGTGCGGGATCAGTTATAGACAGATCGTGTCCCCAAAACGCTAGTTTCGGTTCTCTGATAAAGGAGAGCTTCTCCGTACCCAAAACGGCACTACCAGATTTTCCAGACTGGTACCGGAGCAATGAAGCCGCTCACCACTCGTTCCTCGGAAGAGGAGCTAACGACAACCTCGCTGGGGCCGGCGGAGAGGCCACCTACCACATTTCCATGTGTGGTACCGGAGCTGTTAAAGGCACGCTCACTTCCCGGCATGAATCCACATGCCTACCAAGAGCCTATAAATCCTGGTAAGGACCGGTCTTCCCTAGCGTAGAGACGCTTTCTGGCACAGCGCAGCCGGAGATGCGGCACCCCGAGAGGCATCACTAAGGCTACTCCTGAGCCTCGCGCACTCGTCGAAACGACGTGCAAAGCGCTCGCCGCGTATGAGGACGACCCCCGGTGACAAGCATACCAGAGTTGACAAACGTGCCGTCCTCTGCGGCTGAAAACCACAAACCCCCGCGAGGCCAGTGGGAAAGTCATTGATTTATTAGTTGGTTGTATAAAGATAACGTGAGATTGATTGATTAAGAGTCGACAGTAGTTCGCGTCGTGCGGTGCGTCCAGTGGGAACGTCACGTCGCGCCGTCATCGACGCCCGTTCATTATTACTTGTAGTTATAATCAACCCAGTTAGTTCAGTGTGTGCGTTCACGCAGTCGATACGTCTCAACTCAACATTACGTGCATTCTTGTTTCGGGGATCGTAAACCATCTGTTCAATCATGCAGTGTGCTGTATGTGGAGATGACTTGAATGGCGACGGGGTGCGATGCCCAGTCTGCCAAAATTATCTCGATTACAGTTGCGCGCAAATTGCTGAGAAGTCTTGGAAGAAGCTTGGATCAGAAAAGAGATCAGCGTGGAAATGCTTCTCCTGTAGGGGTAAATCATCCTCGCCCTTACCATCCCCTATTAGCGATTTAGCTACGATGGACACGATTCTTAAGGAAATCCGCGAAATGAAATTCCAGCTAAAAGGTCTACCATCCCTGATTAATGATATGAAGATTATCAAGGATGAACTTAGGGACCTAAAACAAAGTAGCGATTACCTTAGTGGCAGGATGGATGACTTTGCGTCACAGATGTCAGTTATACAAGCCCGAGTCACCAAAGTGGAAGACATGAAGAAGAGTGTGTTCTCACTTGAAGCTGAGATTCACAGTCTTAAATTTCAACTGTCAACAATAGACCAGAGGAGTCGACTCAACAATGTCGAGATTAAGGGTATACCTCAAATGAAGGACGAAAACCTATTCGATGTTGTTGAGACCATCTACAAGAAGATTAATTTCCTTCATAGAACACCGCTTCATGGGACGAAGGAAAAATCGATTGTCGTAAGTTTTCTCAATAGATATGCTAAGGAGGAGTTCGTGGCCGCAGCTAGAGCTCATAAAGCACTATCGGCATCTGACCTGGGCTTCTTGAACGCCAATCATCGCGTATTTGTGAATGACCACCTTAACGGCAACTCGAAGATTCTATTGAACAAGACCAAGTCAAGAGCCAAGGACATGAAGTTCGAGTACGTGTGGGTGAAACATGGCAAAATCCATGTCCGTAGAAATGATACGTCGCCGGTACTTGTCATCACATAGGGAGGAAGATTTAAACAAAATCACATAATCTGTTGCTACTTTACATTGGTTACCTTGAGAACATACTATTTATTTTTCATATTACAAAGAATGTTTGTGACCCCTGACTTGACCGCTTTGTCGCTGATTGCTACGTACCTACGCTTTTGGATCCACACACCTCAACGACCGCAGCGGGTATGTACCGTCATTGTTGCTTACTCGATCAACTATTGCTATGCCCATACCGTATTGGCCATCCCTTTCGCACTCACGCAATTTACATATTATTATACTCGCTTGGTATTCTGTACCAGCGTGGCTTCAGCGAGAAGACGGTTAAGTAACATGTTTTTCGTTGATGATTAGTAAGTTTATTTACCTCTTTTTGATCATGACTACCATGGTTTGTGCTTCCCTGTAGTTGTATGTGTCGAAGATTGATCTCTCACATTATTAGTTTAAGTTGTTGTTTATTCGTGGGAACCTCTAATTGGCTCTCCATTTCTATAATGTTTACTTATATTTGTGTAATAGCTGTTGGTTCTCCCAAAATAAATAAATAAATAAAATAAATAACCCAGTAGATATTTACAGATAATTAAACAAATGACCAAATAGATTTGGAAATGTTTTGTGGCCGGCCGCGTGGCTGATCAACCTTTCTTAAGACCAAGTAGTTTACCCGCCACCGCCCGGGCAGAACTTCATTCTTCTCCCCCCGACCCCTTAGTGGCTTTTGTAATACCCACGGGTAGAGATGAGGTAGCCGTATTCTATGCCGAGGCTACACGGCCCCTAATAGTAGTTATAAAAGCTAATGCACATGTATTCCCGCGTTGTTTGCATCCAACGCACACTCCTCACTCCACGCCGATAACAAACCCCCGCGTCATCGGTCGCGTCAACTCACGTTCCAACACAATAGATCGCGCTCGGAGCCTCTAGTTATTGCAATAAACGGTTTCACCTGCTCATTCATCATTAGAGCGACGTGCACACTACACCACGATAGTTATTGATTCTTAGCAACAAACAACTCAATTATAAATAATTCTCGCGGGTTCCGTACCTGGAGATCAAAGAACGGGTGACTTTAATAACTTCTATACAAGTTAAGAGATTTGAAACAACTTTGTTATTTCAGTTCAGAGCATAAAACATGAATTCAGTTTCTGATGTTGCCGTAAATAAGAACCATAAAATGTTCCGAGAAAGATATCTCTTCTGGGAAAACTTAAAAAGGATTATTCCATTTATTTTCTTAGTAGGTAGGTAAGTATTTTAAGGAAAAAGAAGAATTTTAAAGATTTTTAGGCGAAAAGCGAAAGAAGCAGTTTGCCTCAGCATTTGTTTTTTGTTTAACAATATACTATTTGTTTTTATACAGTAGTTCAACAGTATATTAAATAAGATAAACTGGTTTGGTTCAGTTATTTAATTTATACAGAACAATTTTATGGCATTCCAAGTAGCTTTTATGCAAGGCAAAGGTTTCGAAAAGATAAAGAGCATCTCTGATTGTAAATAATAGTGTTACAGTAAGACAACAAACTACTTAGGTAGGTACTGGTTGTACAACACGACGCGTAACCCATCCCCGAGGACCGGTCCGATAGGTCCCCTCGGGGAGGTCCGACCTGACCGCTCTGTCCTCTTCGGTAACGTTAGCAACTACTTAGGAAATATACCCGTTCTATTGAGTAACAACTTCAGAGATATCACCGACTTGAGCACTACGATTAAGAAAGTTTTGATTAGAAATACTTGAATAGATTCCAATAAAGAATCACATAACTATACGACCTCTTTATTCTTCCAAGTAATTGATTTCAGCAAAGCGTATAAGTTTAAGTACCTACTGAATGGCGTAGCATCATGTGCTACGAAGTAGGTGCTACGTCGTAGACTCGTAGCGAACAAGTGCTACGATATCGGCCGTCAGGCGGCGAGCGATCGCCCAATAGAAAAGTTTGTAAGCCTGAAAATTAATTTCCCACGAAGAGAAAAAACATATCTCTATATGCATGCATCTCGATCCGGTTTGCGTACTGTTTCCGGCAGATGTCGATACAGTATGAACGTGTATTGTACTGTAGGTAGGTAGGTATATGTGTGTATATAAGACAGTATTGTCTCCCGGTTTCAGCTGCACGCTCCGCTGAACTCATTCGAATTCCGCTCATTTATCGACGCGAGGACAAAATAAATCGAGCGCAGAATATTGATAACAGTTCGCACAAACAATGGCAACTAGTCGAGAAAGCGACATACAACGTGCGACCACCGACCGAGCGATCGTGCGGTGTGGGGGTATACACAATACAATTACTTGGATTTCTTTCAGATACAGGGTGTGAGAGTTCAAAATCAAAATCAAAGTACGTTTATTCATTCGGATATTAGCAAGATATCTCTTTGACATGTCATTTTTTTTTTAATTTAATTTACTCTACTATGTCTTCGGATCGCGACATCTATGACATGAGAAGAAGACACAAGAAACTCATGGGGTTTTTTTTTGTATATTTTTTTTTGCAGTAATCATGTGATTGTTGTTGCATATATATTATTGAAGAAAAGTGGAACTGGAGCAATAATCTATACTATAATAATCCTTACTAGCATTACAAGAGCGAAAGTAACTCTGTCTGTCTGTCTATCTGTTCAAATAAGTTATAATATACAAAATAATAAACATAAAAAAAATAATTTACTTAAAACACTATCTCATCCACAAACACACAACCCGCCCAACACCGCCCAAACCGCCCCGGGACCTACCACCAGAGCTCTGTGGTGCCAGCCTTGCATTCCATTCCTACACTCTAGAATTTTATTATAAAATTCGTAGGTAGAACCATCTATTTACTCCTTTCCATAACTTATCCGAATTAAAAATGTTTAATTAATTAATTAATTTAGTTAAATATGTTATTTTTAATTATTCGAATTAAAACAACATTTTTCGGTTTGAATCGCGTAGTTTTTATTACTTTTAGCATTAGCAAAAACCACGCGATTCAAACCGAAAAAAATGTCTTTAATTTCAATACAACATCGCGAAAACAGAAGAAGAATCTATAAAAACAACATATTAATTAAAAAGTTGTTCGCCTGGACGTGTTGAAAAACATAATAATTATATAAACTCCAACGCCCTGTATTTTAAGTACGTCAGGAAAAATACTTGAAGAATATAATTTGTTTGCTTTCAAACAGTAGGGTTTCCAAGTTATCGGCTAATTTAAAAGTTTTATCATGACTGTGGTACTAATGGGTATTGTCACAATGTAATCGCATGCGTCGAGCGACTTTACCAACTTGTCTGTGCGGAATGTAGAGCTAGTCCCGCGACCGCGAAGCGAGGGGGGGGGGGTCTCCGTTCCTCGTATATATTCCGAGATTACAACCCCCTCTCTCCCCCTCCGGTTTAATTGTATTTACATGATGAGATCGTCCGAAAGTAATCGGATTTCAACTGTTTTGGGATTTTTTTATCAATCATAGTTGGTATCAAATATAAATAGGTCGTGTAGCCCCGGCATAGAATAGGGCTACCCCATCTCTTCCCGAGTTTATCGTACAAAGCTCTTAAGGGATCTGAAGAAGACTAGCGAATCTGGGGTTCTCTCCGCGCGTCGGCGGGTAAACTGCCAGTGATGTCAGGAAGGCGAGCGACCGTAAGACCTTGCCAAATCTCTTTGCAGTAGGTGAGGTCAATAGGACTTACCTCTACTGTATTTAAGCTGATCCGAGAGGGATGCAACCAGGAACATATCTCGGATGACGAGGATACACGGTATTACATAGTGGTGAGAGAATATTTGTCGTAGATTGGTAGATTATTGTGCTGCACAAAATGTTGCACTAATATTATACGATATAACACATTCTCCATGTCTTATTATATTTCATTTCTAAAAATGCAAAGTAAGCGATGCCATCTTGGTTCAACACACACCTTCGATCCAATTTAGTTCCGAAACAGAATACAATAGTTTCATTATTACACCGCAAGAATGAGTGTGTCGCTCGCAGGAGCGGTACAACGGTGCGGCGAGAATATACGAATTGTGCGTATCATGGGCTTATCATGTTCGTTTATCTAAATATTATAATAATATCGGTGAGGGTAGCGTCAGGCGTTGGATCTCTGAAGGCAATACTCACCGTACACGGTACAGTAAAGCGGCGATATAACGAGCGATATCGTGCCCGTAATCGTGACTAATTTATTGAGTTTGGTGACAGAACACGGTGCGACGTGCGTCTGGCGATATATCGCGGGTTGACGCTACCTTGTGGAAGATTAACACCGGTTTTCTTGTCGAATATACTGAGATATATCTACTAAAGTTTTACAGCGAGTTGCTTCTGATAAAGTTGTAGTTTTTACGACAGAAAGAAATATCTAAGGTGACCATAAAACTGTTTATAGTTTTCGCTGATAACGTTATGAACGTTCCAACTGCGCTCTGCAGGTTCATTGTATTTAAACTAAAATAAAAATCCCTTTTATGATGATAGAATATGTGACGTCGCCGAGCCGTCTGTCCTAGGTCCAGCCGTTTTATACAGAAGCATATCGACTTTGACCAACGTGTGACCTAAAGACCGGTAGGTTTGGACGACACGCGGCCGAAACCTCCCACTACTGCCACGTAAAAATTCACAGGAATTCAATGAAATATTCATCCCCGAAATAAGCCCGCAATATTGGTGCTCTCGTAATACTATTATTTAAGCTCTCTCGACTCATCCTATTTTTCTATCAAACTTTAATCTCGAACAACAACTGAAAAAATCTTTTAGCGATATTGAAAGGGACAAGGGTTGACCTGCGACTTACCTGCGTGTAGGGTCTCCTCACATTCGGATTTTATATGAAAGGGTAATGAATACGGTGCTCTGTGTCCCTGCCGATGTTAAAGGAACGGGACCTATCAAATAATATATTAAGTAATAGTTGCCACTAAACCCGGAATCGTACAAGATTCAACGAATGACTGGTTTTGGATATCTAAATACATTTATACCCGTGTATAGCTGTTTGAAGTGGTTACTACTTGATATGGGTTGGGTACTGCGATATGGTCACCCTGGCCAAGGTATCGGTTTTTGGTCCTTTTTTCAATGATACCCGCGCGCGGGGAATATTTCGATAAACTAATATCAAAATGGACGTCGTTCGCCGCGTGATCTTTGCAAATTGAGAAATTTCATATCCGTAAATACCTCACCGTAACCGTAACACAACATAACCGTTTATGGCAGCAAAAAACTGTAAAAGAAAATACATAAAATAAATTAGGTTCGATTGGTTTAGTAAAATGTAACTTTTGTTGTGTCCGTGTTGACCGGCGTGGGCGTAACTCAAGGACTTGTGACGGGTCGTTGCGACCGATGACGGCCGATCGTACCCGGCGGTGGCACGTCGACACGTCGACACCTCACGCCTTTAATGATGAAAAACTCAAAGAATCAAAGTGCGATCAGTTAGCGGAAGGGCCGACACCGACAGGCCGCGCCGGTCGGCGGCGAGGAGGGCGTCAACTGTACTGGAAGTGATACCGAAACTTGCTAACTTTTGATTTAATCTTTATAGAGTTTGTAGCGGCTTTCGACGACCCCTGCCGGCGCGCGGCTCATAATGACCTCAACAAAAGTGGAAAAAAGATGACTGACATTACAAACACTAATTTGTAAACTTTCGAATATATTATGAATACCGTCGCATCACCGTCGCGTCACAGTCGCGTCGCGTCGTCGGTCGACCGTGTCACCGATCGAGTCGAGGCAGACCTCACTCGGGAACGTAGTTATTTTGTTCGTAAGTTATAAAATAAGAAATCCAATTTAGGGAATGCCTCGGAGAATCGATTCTGAAAATGTTTTCGTGGTGAGTTAACAATTCGATAAGTTATCTAAGTTTTATCGTCTAACTCGGAGTAAGTGGGAATCTAGACGTAATAAACCGTGCCCACAGGTCCCGCGCCCCTCACCCCGCGCCCCTCACCCCGCGCCCGCACAACAGATCACACCAAATGTCCCCTCCGACATGTGTGCGGTAAGGCCGCTCTCCGCGCCCGCCCCGCCTCCGCTCCGCCGCTCGCCCGCGCCGGTTAGACAGTCATTATCCGACATAATGCTACGTTTCCCTCATTCCGCCAATTTCCTTCTGTACCCGCTTTTGTTTCGAGCGATGTTAATTATTTTTGTTTGTAAAAAACAAGCGGTGACCACAATCGTCGAATATATTAAAAAAAAAATTTAAAAACCGTCTAAGGTGGTGTCAAAAGAATAAGGAGCAGATTAAAATGGATTTAATAGCTGAACACCGGGCTAACAATGACTTTGGTAAATTCTGGAAAGCGACTAAAACATTGGACGGTAAGCCAAGTCTGCCTGTAAGCGTTGCTGGTGCAAGCGACCCTGAAGATATTGCCAATATTTTCAGGCAGCACTTTAGGGTCCGGTCTCCACTCGAGACATTGAATTCCTCGCAGGATGCTGGGCCTTGTGGTGGGAGGGGCGTACCAACATTTCAAGTTACGGCTAAACAATTAAAATCTATTATACATCGCATGAGTGGGGGTAAATCACCTGGGCACGATGCGCTCAGCATCGAGCATTTAAAGCATGCAGGAGTGCATCTACCACGGGTTCTTGCTTTGTTGTTCACCCTTTGCATTAGCCACTCGTACTTGCCGAATGAGATGATGAAGACACTTGTAGTTCCCATTATAAAGAATAAGACTGGTGATGTGTCAGATAAGGGTAACTATCGTCCGATCTCACTTGCTACCACTCTTGCAAAGGTATTGGACGGTGTGATTGACTCGGCTTTAAGTCAAAATATAACTTTGCACGACGCCCAGTTTGGGTTTAGGCCCGGGTTATCCACTGAAAGTGCAATCCTGTGCCTTAAACACACCGTCCAGTATTATACCGACCGTAGGACTCCGGTGTACGCCTGTTTTCTCGACCTCTCCAAGGCGTTTGACCTTGTTTCGTATGAAATCCTATGGAGAAAGTTGAGGGACAGGGGTGTACCGGAGGATCTGATTGGAATTTTGCAGTACTGGTACGGTAATCAGAGCAATTTAGTAAAATGGGCTAAATCACTGTCAGAGCCGTACAGGTTAGAGTGCGGAGTAAGACAGGGTGGACTGGCGTCCCCTAGACTATTCAACTTGTATATTAATGACTTGATAGTCGAGCTCAGCAGCATGAATGTCGGATGCAGGATGGATGGCGTCAGCGTAAATAACATTAGCTACGCAGACGACATGGTGCTGCTGAGCCCGACTGTGGGAGCTTTGAACAAAATGTTGATGGTATGCCAGTCCTATGCCAAAGCACACGGCCTAATTTATAATGTAAATAAATGCGAGTACATGGTTTTTAAGGCCTCCGGCAGATACCCCGTAGATGCTCCAGTGATAACGTTGAACGGTCTTCCTATTAAGAGAACTACCTTATTTAAATATCTTGGACATCTCATAGCCGAAGACCTTAAAGACAATGCAGATATTGAAAGGGAACGCAGGGCATTGGCTGTGAGGAGTAATATGTTGATTCACAGATTTGCACGATGCTCTGACCAGACAAAGGTTATTCTTTTCAAAGCTTATTGTCAGAGCTTATATACGGCAAGTCTGTGGATCAGTTACTCTAAACAATCGTTCAATACCCTTCGAGTACAATATAATAATGCATTCAGGATGCTGTTGGGGCTGCCCCGATTCTGTAGTGCCTCAGCAATGTTTGCGTTAGCCCACACAGATGGCTTTCACGCAGTGATTCGCAAAAAGACAGCTTCCTTGTGCAGCAGATTGCGGGGCAGCCAGAACAGCATCCTGAAAACTGTGGCTGCGAGGCTTGAGTCACCGATCCAGAGGCACTTTCGTGACATCCTTATCACGGGAAATAATCTGGTGTACGACTAAATTGTAAATCAAATTATTATGACATTTTTCAATATATTTTTAAATGCTACTAACTTTAATTTTTAACTTTCATACTAACAAATGGAATGTAATTAATATTCTGAAATAAATGACTTATTATTATTATTAAAATGTAACAATGGTGTAGGAGTGTAGGTAGCCAAGTAGTAGCGAGCGGCGCGGTCGGCGCGGTCGGCGCTGACGGCGGCGGTGGTAAACGGCGTCGGTAGTGGACGGCGCACTATTCTTACGAGAGCCAATCAATCCCGTTGCCCTTTGTCCGCTTACAATGCCGCTAATATTCAATTTGTATTCAACACCGCACCAGAAAATACAACCCTTGAAACCGAACTCCATTTAGAAATCGTTCTATTATTCAAACATTTAATTTTAATCTCGCTCTCGTTCCGCCGTCCAAGTCGATCCGATCCGTCATTATGCAGTAGATTTCAAATTAATGCGCGATTAATTTTAGTTTTAAATAAGTATAAGAGGTCGGTCTGAGTGGTCGGAGCAGCCCGAGCCCCGATATTGAAGCTCTTTTACAAACAAAATAGAAGAAACCTCATTCACTCGAGCACTCGCAATTCTTAAGAAGGATTAGTATTTTATCCGCGAATAAGTCCAAATGAAATATATTTTCTCTAAAATACTCAAGGGATTAACAGAATCGTTTTTAAGTTGAAACAAAAACAGGTATCGTCGAGTGAAGGGACGAAGGGACTCTAAGTGAAGTCGGTGCGAAGGTGACTCTGTGATGACGTCACTCGCCTCTCCCGAAGGAACTAAGCAATTAGATGGAACGAGAACCGAATGATATTCATAATGTATTCCGGTCGTTTGGCTCCACCACTCGCTCGCTCGCTCTCGACTCGACGCTCGCTTCGCTCGTGGTATGTTCACGCAAAAATCTGAGATAACATTCACCGTTTATTAACAACGCTCCACATCGAGCGTCCATTTTTCTTTCAACGTAAATCTCGTAATAAATGCGGAAAGCAACCATAATTAATTGCGGACGACGACTGTCAAAGAATATAAAGCTTATTCAGAAGGTTTATAAATAAAATATCGGGCAGTAAATTAACTTCCAGTTTTTCATTAGCTCGAGCTCATACGATATTTTGTATAAAACCCTGTTTGCGTTATTAATTGATAAAAATAAAATAATTCATATTTTAATTAAGAAAAAGGGTGATTTCGATTAAAGTTAAACGTAACGTAAAATTATGGTTAATGTCGTTATTATTTTGACAGAGTTTGCTTAATAAAGCGACGTGAATAAGTCCTTTCGTATCTGACAAGTGATTTAGATTGAATGATTTAGAGGTACTTGCGAACGTGCTAGCGTTCTTACCCATTCACTAAAACGATCCAATTGAAGAACTCTATTAGCTATGGCAAACCTACATAACGTACCGCAGTAGAACGTACCACACGTGTAGATTAGCAGAGGGACGGTTGGGAAGCGCGGGTGTCGGGTGTCGCGGTGCGTCATGTACCGATCTATAATTCAGCCTCAGTCATCATTGCGAGGTGAATAATTCTCGGGACCCGCGTGTTTATGACACATCTCCGAGGACTCAGCTCACTGGTCTGCTGGTGGAGGATATACCTCGTCGGGTCTCACATACGCAGGCTACCTAGTCCGAAGTCTGCTCGCACAATCGTGTCTCAATAGACTGTCGATAGAATAGTACCTAATTGTCATATTAGACACATTTCGTAGACAAATGTAGTCAAATAAGTCAAATACACGTCAAATATTACTATTCTATTGACAGTCTATTGAGACATGATTGTAAAAGCAGACTTGGGACCCTGCACGGTTGAAATTTTAACTAATTTAAACATTGGTTCTGATGTTTCCTTTATGGTATATCTCCATCGGAAAAAAAAAACCTAATATACCGTACCTTATTTATGAGGGCTAACATCTTCATATTGATATTTAGTATTTGTCAAACAACTACGTAAAACGCACTACACGCTCCTATTTACCTACTTGTGTGCCTACAATAGAAGCGGGTGAGCTGTCGACCGACTATTTAGTCTACGGTCTACATCACGATGTACCCCATGAGAGCCTCACATACTTTATCAACTTGTAGCTGTGAAATACCTACACGGTCTCATTTTTTTCTCATTTTTTGTCACAAATTTTGTGATTCTGTGGTCCAAAATATTTAGTAAGTATTTCTAATTTATTTGTCATTTAAAAAGCCGTCAATGACTTGCTTTATCACATCCATCTTCAAAGACATTGAATAGAGAAGTCACAATGAAAGCTCGATATTTCGCGTGAATCTCTCTTCAAATTGGATTTGACATGTAGCAATTGGGAACTACAAATTTCCGGGATACTCGATAGAAACTGTTTAAGGGATGATTTTATACTAGATCGGGCCGTGTCGGGGCCGGAGCAGGGACGGGCTATTTTCGTATGAAGACTGTTTTGCATGTTGTCCGTGCCGCGTCCGTGCTTTCTTCATAAAGAATAGCCCAGCCGGGACACGGCCCGGTCTAGTATAAATCATACTTTAGTCGTAAACTAAAGGACATAAGGTCTCTAAAGCACAGAGATATAATACTTGCTCCTTTCCGAATTACCTCAGGTAATAACTTTACTTTGTATTCCCGTCAAACAAATGTGATCGTATTTCGAGTAATTGACATCTGAATTCGGGATCAAATAGGTACCCTTATGTGCTTTCTATCGTACATTGTATAAGAATTTTATCACTCTGTACCTGAGTAATTCGAATGCCTTTGTAAGGAGGAGGAGGTGTGTGTGTGTGTTTGTGTATCATTACTTCCTTGTGTTCATATTTGTTACGAAGCCGAGTTGATTCAATACAGTCAGCATGTACCTACTCGTATATTGTACGTAGACTCTCGAACTCCGAGTAGAGTAGGTAGGTATATAGGCTTCTTTACATTCCGCTTTCAAAAACATGAACAAGTCAAAAGGAAATCAAAAGAGCTTACAAACGCTTGTCATTCATAGGATTAGATGTTCACGAATAGAATTTAATCTTATTAGAAACGACA
Organism: Idaea biselata; assembly: GCA_958496205.1. Taxonomy (NCBI): domain Eukaryota; kingdom Metazoa; phylum Arthropoda; class Insecta; order Lepidoptera; family Geometridae; genus Idaea; species Idaea biselata. The sequence goes on along the minus strand of OY292397.1, from coordinate 32,029,669 downwards.
TGTGAATTCAGATTATACTTACCCAGTAGATGGTGCCGCGAAGGATTCAGTTTTCTTATTCGTATGCGACATTTGTGATACAATAAAGTTGAATTTAGAGTCGCGTATTGTTGCGATAGTTGCGTGGTTCATTTGTTCTAGTCAATAGGTCACACATCACCTATAGACAAAAAAGAAATCCCTGTAATTGTAACAATGTCATTACTGACTTAAAGATACCTATGTCGGTTTTCAAACATGATGATGAGTTTCTTGTGGTTTGTTCTCATCAGAGGGCACCTTCCGAAACCACACATCATAATTCTTAGTTTTAAGATGTTTTAAAATGATCAATGTTTTTGAATACATCTTCTTATTTAATAAAATAATTTGAGTGTTAAGTACTCGGATAAGTACAGTTTACCAAGTTGTTGGCGCCTCGCGGTAGGTATAAGGTACCTTTGTCAGTCTTGGTTATTAATTAATTTTTAGAAACATTTTTCCACAGTACAGGACCGGTTGACTGTCAGTTATAGATGTCCTATTCGTGATATGAAAGCATCGAGAGATGCTCGTATACTCTCGATAGCTCCAGTAACGTAATTTGCCGAAGATAAAGCTATTACCGAGTAAGTAAATGATCCATTACAGCACAAACAGGATCAGCTAATGAAGTTTACACGCATCATTTAGGTCTTCCTTTGAGACGATGTATTATGGAGATATAAACTTTGTATTTACTGTTCTAGCTGTAATCATGGAAGCTGAACCTTGTCATCGTTACAGAAACGAAATTTTGTTATTATGTAATATAAATTTATGTATATTAAGCAACAGTGTAATACAAACATTTTAGTATTCATTTATCCATTAGCTTACTAGTTCTGCGAATAATAAACCTTCACGTCTATACTTTATTACTACATTGTAGGGTACATCTGCGCTCTGCGGCTCCACCCGACCCTTGGGAATATCGAAAACGCCTATGTCCTTCTCCAAGGTCCGATCTAAATCTATGTATGTCATCAAAATCGGGTCATTGAAAACGAAACAGACAGACTTAGTTACTTTCGCATCACAACATACATATTACTACAAAGCCGCTTCCCGCTGTCTGTCTGTCTGTCTGTTCCTGTGTGTGCTTAGATCCTTAAAATTACGGCACAGATTTTGATAGGGTTTTTTTATTAATGGATAGAATGATTCAAGAGGAAGATTTATAATATTAGTAGCTGACCCGGCAAACGTTGTTTTGCCTTATAAATTATAGATAGTAGCCGATTCTCAGACCTACTGAATACGCATATAAAATTTGGTAAAAATCGGTAAAGCCGTTTTGGAGGAGTACGGTAACTAACATTGCTTTTTAAATGACAAATAATGCAAAGCCGGGGCGGGCAGCTAGTTTAACTAGCTAGTTAGCTAGCTCTATGAGTAGGTAGGTATTTAAACGATTACAACCCGAAACTGTTACCCATTGGAGAGTTTTATGATTTAATCGTATGTGTAGTTATCTTTTGACGGCTCTTACTTCTCTTCGAGCTTCACTAGACTTCGTGTCAACATTAGTTAGACGGTTGATGTTGTTCACGGCCGCAGGAGCCGCCGCGCCGCCGCAGTTCGTTCACTGTACTTAATATTTATTTATTAACAAGATAAAATAGTCTCCTGGGTGGCGCTAATTAAACGAAAGAAGACAGCACTGCAGTCAATCAACCTACCTATATACATCTACCTATTTCGATAAGGAAACTTAGTTATATGACAGAATACATAAATAGTACAAAGTTCTATAGTAAGATCGACTGTAAGACGTCATACGATTAATAATAAAATAAATAGGTACGTCTACATAAAGTTAAAAGCGTTGGAAGTTTCCACATTAGCAGCGAGGCCTTCTCTGTTAAGAAAATGAACATAATAATTTATTATAGCATAGAGTATTAAAATATTTACCTAAAAGGAAAAAAATAATTCTGTAAAAACACAATGCATGGCCGACGCTGAGCGGGGTTCGAACTAACAACGCATCTTTACTCAATTCAGGAGCAATGACTATGCCGGTAGACTAATTGGTTAATTGTTCTACCAGCATCGGTGGCTCACACACTGAATCTTTGCACTTGAATTTTACCATCTTACACAACTTAGGCATGTTTTGCGGCATCCATGTGGCGTTAAATTACATCAAAAAATTGAATATAGTTGGTTTCTAACATTATAATCTGACTAATTGAACCACTAAACTCTCCCAACGTTCGTAAGTACCTATAGGTAGGTACATTAATCCTCGAGGTACTGTTCTATTATGTAACAAAAATTAATAAATTAAATAACTTACATTGAGCTCTTAACGTTTCGCGAGAAATAAATTAAGAGAATTCTGTAAGTAGAGGGTAAAGTTTGACATTAATTGCCCTCTTGGGGGCGAGCGGGGAGAGTCGACTCGAGCGCGGGCTGCGCGGCGGCGGGGCGGAGGCGGGGCGGCAGCGCGGCGGCGGCGAGACGCCGGCGTTTTGTCGGGTTACACCGCAAGCAAACTGTGGTGTCGGATCTTACCTCAACACATCGAGATAACACTTACACAAGTTGACCCGAATGTATATCGAAATTTCTGTAAAACCTAAAATATTTCGCTCTTGCATTATGTACCTACATTATTTGACTGTTATTAGCAACCTTAATTTCATAGATATTACCGTCCTTAACTATTTTCGTTGATATTATGTAACTAAAAATAAGTAGCTAAATATAGCTAAAAGTAAAAAATGTGTGAAAGTTTCTATCACTTACTTACAACCCCACGAAAAGGTAAGTAAGTGACAAAACGAGTATGTTTGATATTTCTTCAAGTAAAAACTACTGATGATAGAAACCGATGATTCCTATGAAACTTAAGACGCAGGTATGGTACGCAGTGCTGGAGACCTAAATTAACATATTTTTTATGCCTACATTTCTACGGGAATAGGACCTTCGCTGGTGAAACCGTGATGCGTAGCTAGTAAATAGATATAAAAGTGTAAAGCGTTAAAATTTGGACATACTAAGAATAATTTCCAATATAGAGGACTTTATTATCTTTTTTAATAGAATAACCTATCTGTCTAATAAAGTTATAAGAATAGCACATTAAAATATTGCACGACGTTACACACAGCGCAATCTGTTTGATCAATCAATTGAGTATCAATTGAGTCAATTGAGTAATATTTATTATATTCCTAGTAAATGCTCCACTGTGTACGCGGGATTACGGTGCGGCTTTGAGACCAGTTTGTATAGGGAGGGATGATGGAAAAATCAGTGTTTAATACGTCACCCTTTTATCAAAGTTTGGCAGCTTATTCATAACTGGGTGTATAGCGGCGGGCGGCCGATGCCACCCCAGCCTCCTCTTTCAACGAGGCTTGTACCCGTCAACATTAACAGTTTTACAACTTTTTATGATTGATCTGTTTAAATAACTGCTCTTTATTACATTGTCTTCAAATAAATGATGATGACGGTCGATTTATGTTTATAGATTTAGCTAAGGAATTTCCATAAAAATATGATTTACCGAAAGTCGATAAAAACAACAAATATATACCTATGCAATTAAATATTAAATTAAATTAAAAACTAGAATTAAATCTAACAGTAAATCATATGACATTAACTTATTGTAATTTGCACACCTAATGGGTAGAATAGAGAGGTAATTTATTATTCTGTAACATCTTTGTATAAGTACTATACTTACCTTTATTCGCATTTTTTTTTATTACAGACCAAGTCCATATTACATTTACATAAAACAAAAATAAATAAATTTTGGTTATCGTAAACTTATAAATTAAATTAATAAAAATAAAAACAAAAATGAAAATAAAATAAAAAGTTTCTACATCATGTACCTGGCAGACAGATCAATCCAGTGACCACCACCAAATAAATGATTGATTAGTATTAATTACTATTTATTACGGTTAAATTGAGAACATTCTTCTTTTTTCAAGTCGGCTAAGATCCGTGTAGTTCGAGACAAGCTTCTTGGAATATTGTGTATAGTTTAAACACAAACTGAGCGGAAGTTGCCGGCGCGGGCGATGTGTTTGAAGTTCAATTTTCAAAGAGAAATATTTAGAAAGTAACTTCGTCGGAGGACGTAGTTAGTCTGGCCGAAAGTGAGGTTCGTGGGCGCTCGACTGTGTGATTCAACCTATATTACTTACTCAACTTTCATCAATTTAATAACAAAATTCTTTGGTTTACTTAACCTATTTTATAAAACACTAGCTGCGTCCCGCGGTTTCACTCACGATTCCATTGAAATATCGGGATAAAAAGTAGTCTATGTCTTACTCCTCGATAATGTGTCTTTCTTTTGGTGAAAGAATTTTTGAAATCGGTCCTGTGTTTAGTTTATTCATGTTGAGTTTATTCATTACAAACATACACACATACTCACATACAAAAATACAGATCTTTCCTCTTTATAATATCAGTGTAGATAGCAGCGTCCCGCGGTTCCACCAGCGTAAGTCCCAATCCCGATTTTGAAAAATCGTTTCTTAGTGGATACCTCTACACATGGCAAACAACACACTCTCGAAATGTCACGACATCAACGCAGAGTACAAACCGCTGCAGCGGTTCGGAATCTGCGTTGATATATTATAGTTCAGTAATTCAGTCAAATCAATCAATCAGTCAGGAATTTGAATTTTATATGTAATAGAAAATAACAAAGGACGATTTTGCTATCATTATTCGCTTCGTAATAACACAAATTCCATTATTATTAATAGCATGTCAGACTACGAGAGTACCTTCCTATTTGTGCTGAGCGGCCGGTCCCGTCGGTCCTCGTCGCGGGGAGACTCGTGTCCAATGAGATGAGTTTAGATGAATGTACAGATTGGAATAATTTGAGTAACGAATCGTTCCTCATTCCTTATCAAATGTACCTACATGTCGTAAAAGTTATATCGTTCTCTAACGCGACGCGACGCTCGGAACGTTTGAGGTTACAAACTTTCAGCTGTCGTCAAAATAAATAGCAATCCATGTTTTCGCTTCAGCTATAAAATTATCAGCATTTTCACTTAAAGTACGTTGTAAAAGTTAAAATACGAGTGAAAATGTTCGCTCGCAACGTTTACAAATTGCCAAAGTTTGAATGTGTTAACGTTAACGTTACTCATCACAAGTGAGGCGATACCTATGTACGTGTTATGTTCGGTAGCCATCCTCACACGGAGCCCGCGCCGCGCCGGCAGAACCCCGCACGCCGCGCCGGAACGATCCGCGCAATCACATCGAAAAATGTGTAACGAGGCATCCTTCTACCACAATTATATATTATCTACACGCTGTCTTTCAGGGGCTCTACCTTCATTTCCTACTTCAGTTTGAGCATTTTCATTTTTTTTTTGCAGGGCTCATAAAGAAAGGGCTCACCACTATTGATACTTCACATAACTTACTAGTAACTGGACCTTAGTTGTCAAATAAAATAGTGTAATTATAATTATTTATTGTCTATTATACGTCCAGTATCACGGGGCTACGAAGCCCCGGGCCTTTAGAGGGCCACCGGAACCCGAAGCTAACACAATAAAAATTTTTGCTCGCAAATCGGCCATTATCCCTGTCTGCACCATAAAATGCAGCCAGGAAGTACCACAAAATTGGGTAGAACTATTCAGAAATCAACGGATGAAAACTACTTGGGCTATTAGTGATGTGTTGGTAGGACTGGGGAACTATAGGAATTGTTATTATTTATTGTTAACGATACCGTCTCTCTGCAACAGAACCTACATAGTTACATACTATGTAGGAGAATAAAAATAAGGATTTTGTTAGATTCAACTTGTCTGTTATATTACATTGTGCCGTCGCCCGAGACGTTCATCCCCGAAACGGTTCCATCCACATCAAGCATAACATAAATATGTATCGCTCGCGCTGGAGCCATCACTCCGACACTCCGACATGAGGCAGTAGCTACTAAAATATCAGATTCATCAACGTCTCGATGCGGCGTTTCGCCTCAACTTCTCCTTCACGAGGTTTTTACGACGTCTGTCGATATTAGAGAGGAAATAAACCCTTCGAATAAACGCAGTGTTACATGACGCTATAAAAAGGCTTGGAATCAATCAACCACGCGACATATGTGGTGTGATGGCGTAGCGATGTCGTCTTGTGGCGACGCGTCGTAAAGTAAGCGTTGCTTGGTCATCATCTATCATGGCGGTCGCTTGCAACTGCGACTCTACGATGACACTCGAGACGGATTCATGACGGTAACGTATGACGATATCATGACGATACACCTACTTCTGAGAAGCTACAAACAAACTGTCAATGGTATTTAAATTTTGCAATTATATTATCCCTTTTAATTGAATTTAATTCTGGATCTGTATCTCCGACGATGTCAATCATCCTAAAATGATATTTACTTAAGCTTGGAAAATGATGTACTTACCCAGAATAATATGATTACAAAACACCCTCTCATGAATTAGGGTAATTGAGGTAGATGCGATGGCAACACTCGACTCCAAAGAAACAAAAGCCACTCGAAGCATTTCTAAATAATGAGTTTGTTATAGAGTCACATGACACCTGACCGCTGGCAAACAAAGGCAATTATGCAGAGTGGGGCATCGCGGAGCGTTCTTCAACAGAGATAATGCGATTGAATTAATAATGTTTCGAGTGTGGACAGAAAGCTCGCGAGCGTTGCGACACGCGGGGGAACCCTGGCTTAGGGGAGAGGGGAGGGGGGAGAGGACCGTTCGCGACTCTTGAGAACCCTCCATTTGAAGCAATTTGTTCTATGTCAGCTCTTTCAGAGATTGCTCCTTATCGAGATTGTTACAACCACTCCAGATTGACATCAAATTATGAATAAAATTTTATTCGTTTCCCGATTTCTCGGCCATTGCCATGCGGCGCGGCGCGCCTTCACTAACTCTACGTATATGACCAAGTGGGCTGGTTTAATGGAATGTATTAAGTTTTATGAAAGCATACACTGTTTACAGTTCCCTCTTTGTACTTTATTCTATTGTTTCGTCATGTTTGTAGAGAAAATCTGTTCAGAATTAATATCCACCCACCTCCATTGTTTTGTGAGATTTCCTCATTGAGAGAGAATCAAATCTACGTTCCTAATTATAAATTACATTTAGAAGGGATTAGGCATTAAAATGGAATTTATCTCGTAAGTTCGCACCCTCCCGAGCCTTCCGAAGTACCGCCGCGGCCGGGAGCCGGGCGACGCGACGCGCGCGGCGCGCGGCCGGGCCCGGGTCCGGGGCTAAACTCTCGACGAGGGCTCTTTGCATTATTAAATCGGCCCTAAAAGCACTAAAACTTCAATATTTATACCTTTGTTCTTTATAGCGGCATTTTCTAACAATATATGCATACGGGCGGACTCAAATCGAGTGCATCGAGTAAAACGGGCCATTTTATCAAACGTCGTCAGTGATTTAAGTAAGATTTCCATGAGATATTCATCGTGGCAGCAATAGAGGCCGGCAATTTGATACATTCGTATGTAGATGGGTCCATCGAGCGAACCTCGTGCGGTCCCGGGGGACCCGCCGCCCCACCTGGCCACCCGGCCCTGCCGCCAGCCGACCGACCTGCCCTAAATACCAACAATATATCTTTACTGTCAAACTTTATTGTACATGCATACATACGCGTATACTCCGAGGTAGATAGATACTTACCTTCTCGACGAAGATGTATTTCTTAGCTATGTACTTTGTTAGGTAGCATCCTACGCTTGTTGTATTTCTTAGTTTGAATAACGATAGTTAAGTGTTTATACTCGTACACTATCATATCCTGTGGCTGATCATCATACTCTTTTCTCATTTTTCGCAACATTGCTTGTACTGAAACTAAATAACCTACTCAAGCAAATCGTGTAATACATATCAGAAAATAATATATTTGATTGTGGTTCAATATATAACCGAAAGAGAGCGATTCCTACGAGTAGATATATGAGAATTGAAAGGAATGTGGTCGCGAATATCGCACAAACCCCTCAATGTCGGTCGAACTCGTTGTTGATCGGAATTGATGGAATACCATTCTATTACAGCTGGCGGGGAGGGAAGGGGGTGACCGGGGGAGGGGGGGGGGGAGTGTACCGGGTTCACTCGACATGTCCTGATCGCACAACAATCCCACACAACCTGATCAATCCACACTGATTCAATCCAATGTTTTTGATATCAACACAAATATTTTATTCATCTCCGATTTGAAGTTAACTTCGTAAACTTGAGCTATATCTACTGAAACACAACAATAGACCTCGAACAAATATGTGTATATCATGAAACAGAAAAAGTAAATCTACACATTAGTGTTACATTCGAGTATGTCCATAATATTCTAAGTATAATCTGTAGATGGAAGACGGAAATTAGCACTGAATAATGTAGGTTAATGGCGATAACTAAACTTTATGTTCCACTCGTTTGTCTCGAGATAATGTTGCCAAACAGTTTAGTGGCATTATTATCGCAGGCTGAGACGACGCGACGCACACATGTCGCATGTTAGCTCCATTGTGTCGAGTTATATCAACATGTAACGTCGTCGGTACTCATGTCAGACAATCTGCTAAACTCATTGTGAGACTACAACAATGAACACGATCTTCTGATTCATAAGTCCGCACAAAATACGTTATCTTCAACATTAAGTAAAGATCCGTAAAATCAAACAACAAGTATTCAGAGGCAGACACTTCGCGGAGGCCATTTTTCATCCGCAGTGAGGTAGTAGTCAAACACAGCGTCCCTCCGGCGGCCGAGTCGGGGATAGTTGACAATGGTCCTCGGAGAGTTGGGTCCTCGACGGGCGACTGCCGTCCTGCGCGCGACGTGCCCGCTATTTGTCTTCCGGCGATACGAAATGACGAGCAAAAACATAGTACCCAGGAGCCTTCGCTTCCGACAAAAACTAGAGGACATAACGCTGATCGAGTGCGAAGTTCATGAAAATGTTTGATGTATTCTTCTCAAATTAAACTGATTTTGCGGTTTTAATTGCGTTGCTTTTTATTATACGCCCTTTGTTGAAACCGGTCTATCCATATTCTTTTGAACTAATATTGATGTCAATCTAACTTGGGACATTATGATCGTCTCTTGTCGCTGACATATAAACGCGGGTAATTGTCGCTATCGTATCTTGCCTAATCCTTGTCAATTCCCAATCAACTTAACCTAATACTGTGACACATACCTAGATGCGCGAACACTGAGGTTGTCGTGACCTAATATACTACCGACATGACAACGCGACGTACAGCGAGTACGAGCAGTACTCACCTCTCATTTACTCGAATGAAACGTTTCATCAATTCGTGCATGAACTGTAATCGGATTATTCTCCACTTTAATCAATGTTTTTATTCCGCTTTGCGACCGCCATCAGGACATGCGCCATGTTTGGTTGACTTTTAAAATAATATAGTTAAATTTAATACGATCTGAATAAAAAATATTGGAGCGTTGCGCGTTCGTCGATGAAATGGGATATGCAAAATGGATTCCATATCTGTACAGTGGAATATCTGTTATCGTGCAAAATTATGTGGATAATGTTCAGTCGGTATTTATGAGGCTTCCCCGATATTCACGCGAAGATATTATATTTAAACGTGATCCATTTAAACATTATCACCGGGTGCTTAATAGTGAAATTTCAGAAATAGCTATAATACATTTGTACGAAATGAGACGGAATATCCTATGACTATCGTTTGTATATCGAAATTATTATTTTGCGAGGGTACTTACCTAAACGTAACCTGAGGCCTGTGGCGGGTGCCACAGAATGGGCGGATTGACATTATCTTTTGAGCTACATATGTTGTCAATACTAAAAATATCGTCTACTAATCGCACATGCCGAGGTGCTGAGATTTTGAGATACGTGTTATCTATAAAGTCCGCATTAGGGTGACAGGACAGTGGTCCGCCGACGTTTATGCTATGACATGAGGTAGTAATGTATGTGGTGTTCCTGGCAGGCAATAGTTGCGGTGATGGCGCATGGATTGCTGGGTGTCGGCGTGGTGCCGGTGCGCGGCGCTGCTGGCGCTGGTCTCGTGTGTCGCCGCCGGCCCGCGGTACTCCTCGCGCATCGTGCACACTCACGCAGGTAACACATACCCACACATACACACAGATACACACACACACGCGCACATGCTTTCACACGTGATATACCTGCACATCATACAGGCTCTTGAAAGGAGTTTTTTCTTTAAAAGAAGCGAAACCAAGAAAAACGAAGACGAGAAGACGAACGGGAGAACTGAAACGCCTCAGGGTCTATTTGCAAACATAAAGACGTGATTAATAAAAGCCTTTGAATTATTCATTAAAATAGCTGTCAGTACAATATTAAAGAATGAATAATTTCAAATATCGTCCACAAAATAAATTTTCCCAAAAAGCAAAATGTTTAAATAAGATAAAGTAAAAGAGGAGCAAGATGAATGATCTTGGCAGCCCGAAGCTAATTTAAAGAGATCAAGCTAAATTGAATATTTAATATCCTATTTGTGTTAATCTTAATATTTACATAAATCCATAACGTTAGCATACAGATCACACCTAGGGTCGAGCGTGATCCGTCGGTTTAATGCGATGTCGTCGGTCGGGGACGGGAGTCGGGACCACACCGCGATGTAGCAGTAGGTACCGCGCCGCGCCGACATCGTTACGTCTGCACGCGCCACTACATCAAATTAATTATTGTTTGGATCCTTCCGACCGGCGATCGCTCTCCGATGGGATAAACGATACCTTCCCCAATGATAGAGCAAATGATGCGGCCAATTTATCCGATTCCCTTTCACCCGCCGTAATACCTACCCAGTACCCACCCGGTACCTACGCAACGAACGTAGGCTCGCTCTCTCGGTGCTGAATTCGCTCTCGACTAAACAGATTGTATCCCATTTCGCTTTGAGGATTTATGTCGTCGAAACTTTTTGGTAACTGTGAGCAATGTTAGTGTGGAAACTGCTGACGTTTAGTATAGGAGGGTACTCGGTATATAACTTTGAAAGGGGTGTAATTTTAGTTGAGGTTTTTGCTGAAATGTTGCCCTGCGTAAATGTAAACGTGTTTCAAACCGTAGATAAGTGATAGGCGTACTGAATGAATACGCACGGTACGAGTAGGTATAGGGAAGAGTCGACACCCGAGCGAGCCGCCTAATGAAGTGAACTGATCAAGTGCAAATGTCTGATCCCGCTCATGATGAATACTAAGATCTCGCTCATTCTCATTCCAGTAAGCAAACGTCTTGAAATGTTCAAATCTGTGGAATGTTTATAAATCGAGATTCATTCGAGTCGACGAAGCAAAGAAACGTAAGAATGTCTGTTCAGATTGTATTCTGACAGGTCTTAATAATAATAATAACCTTCTATCTATTATACAGTATAAATAAGTATGTAGTAGGCACCGGTAGGCAGGGGTCCTCACTTCGAGACAAGTCAGAAGTTTCAAGTTGAACGAATTTCTTGGTACTTTAGTTGATACTTCTTTTGGGGACGGTCCCTGAATTTAAATCATTATTGGGATTAAATATTGAGCTCATCCCGGATGCTCGAGCGGCCCAAGTTATAAGAAATTGTTAGCTAAGTGTTGTATGTGGTACGTTTAGGAGCGATCCGCGGCATCATAGTGGAGCCTGCGTCGCGGCGACTGGAGCCGGTGGAGGTGTTCCTGGGGGTCCCGTACGCGGGCGCTCCGCCGCGGCTGGGCGCTCCGCCGCCCGCGCCGCCCTGGCCCGGCACACGCCTCGCCGACGCTTTCGCCCCGGTTTGCCCGCAGCGATACCCGGACATATCCAACAAGTACGTACAATAACACTCGAACTATTCTCATTTAAGTAGGTAAACCAGTAACGGAGGCGCATTTCACTCTGTAGAGTGTCGACTTGCGGCTCCCAATGTAATGTCGGTTGGATAGTTATGTCAGTCGCATGGCAAGCGGCAGGTGCGAGTTCGGCTGTCGCCTTGGGGTGCGTTTTTGTGGATGCCTTAAAAAGTGGTAGGTATTTATTTCCTTTAAAATATTTTTGGATTGCCTAAAAACATTACTTAATTCTTTTGACCTACGCACTTCAAATTATTAAAATAGTGAATATATTTTGACGTGTACAGGAGTGCAGCGCTGTCGAAGATGCCGCTCGGAGTGTACGACGAGCTGCGAGCCACGATCCCGTTCCTCACGAACCAGAGCGAAGATTGCCTCTACCTCAACATCTATGTTCCCGGTAGCGGTATGAACAAAACTTAACTCTTATCCTATTTGCAATAAACGTATACAGCAATAACGATTATTTAAGTAAAATCCTCGTTGTAATAAAAAGCTAATTAAATGTTGACGATTCTAATTCAAATAACTAAGGCTTATTTTTACAAATTAGCATTTAACTCGAAAGCAGTCAACATTTTGTATTTCCATCGTCGTACAGAGTTGAATATCGCTTCGTTCGTCGATCGATGGCTGAACATGTACAAACCGTCATAATAACACGCTTAGACTAGAAGCCATTTGACGTGAATCGAGCTGTTTAATTATGAAGTCAATTTGAGTGAAGTCAAACGTGTGAAGTGTGAGTGACAACTTCACCGTGAGGCGCGCTCGTTGCGTCTCACTGGATTGATGTGTTAATATGAGGGAATGTAGCGAGTTCGTAAATGTTGCTAAAGGATCACTTTTGGAGGATAGCATAGGTACTAATAGCTTGCAGGAAATTTCTAAATTGCTGTATCAAGATTTGCTAAGAGTTTTTTGCACCTTTGGTTAAACATGGGACCTTCAAAATAATCTATCATACTTATGATATAGCGTCCCCGCTTACTCACCTCACGGATTCACGGCGGGGCAGGCGCAAGGGTCGCTGTACCGTCAGATGCTCAACACAACGTCTCAGCATTCACATGAACGCACCTAGTGCTGAGGTATAGGGTTGTGATATAGTTCGTGTATGTACGAAGGTGCGCGCGGCGTGGAGGCGCCGTACGCGGTGGTGGCGTGGCTCGGCGGCGGCGGCGGCGCGCACGAGTGGGGCTCCGGGAACGCGCTGGATGGAGCCGTACTGGCCGCCAGGGATCACCTGCTCGTCGTCACGCTCAACTATAGGATAGGAATATTAGGTCAGTCACGCATCCGTAGGAACTGCTACACGAGAACATTATATTGCAGATCTTACCTTACATAATAAATGTATGTTTCTAACTCAATAATAATAACAATGGAATATTTTCTGTTACGTCAAACAACAGAAACCACTATTTTCTAGTTTACTGTCACGTGTATGAAAACACATTATTTGATTGTTTTTCATTGAGCCGGCTTAAATGTGGCCGAAAGCAAAGCTCTGACTGTTTTATGATCTCAGTGTCAAAACAAATACATTTTTGTGAATACGTTGTTTCTAACATGGGAGGTTTTTCGTAGCGATATATTTTTATTTTCTATTTGTTTTGGTGCCAGAAGTCATAGCACATTCATCTATGGCGTCAATCACGCGAACTGAAAGATATATCTCGTCGCGTGCCGTAAATATATTTCCTCATCGTTGGCTGTTGGCTGTTGGCTGTTGGCTTCGAACTGCCGAAGCTATAAAGATTCACTGCAGAGCTCTGTTGTGAGTTGCGACTCGTCAACTATACGAGTATGACCGTTCAACCATTCTGACATCCTCTCAACATAATGGTTACTTTGTAGATTATGAATATAGCGATTGTGTACTCTGTACAGCGGATGTCATTTCCATAAAATGCTAAATGATGATTTGATTCATATTTGGTGTTGTAGGTTAATAGAGCGATTAGCTTTTTTATTTTTAATATGACATTAGTCATTTGCACCGGCCTAA